>NQII01005722.1:120169-153799 GCA_002778355.1 Clitarchus hookeri | reverse complement strand
ACCCATTGTTTAGCCAACTTCCCGAAGGCAAGAAAGGCTTATGAGATCACTTTCCTGCCTGTGTATCTGTGCATGGGTGTCCCCTTTTTCAATTTTTGAATGCGTAAACCGAATTTCACCAAACTCGGTACACGTATAAAACTAAGCAAGGGCACCTGAATTTTATATTTTTAGACATGTCGGGCACTTACTTTCAAAATAAAGGCCCTTTTAAAATTTTGGGTTATATGTCATATTTCTGGGGCCATTCGACCGATTTCAACCAAGTTTTTTTTTGCTGGCAGACCATTGTGTGAGCATTAAATTTTAAGATGTATATTGTTGTTGGTACACCATTTTGGAAAATAACACCAATTAAAAAAATTAATATTTCACATTATATCTCAAAAAATATTCAACCAATTCTCACCCAATTTGGCATGCAAGTACTACTATGGTAGGCCATGTAAACGTAAGTGATTGAAAACGATTAGTTACTTATTTTAAAAATTGTGGCCCTACAAATGTTTTAAGTTTGTTTAGTGTATGTCTGCCATACCATTAAACAATTTTCTACCAAATTTTGTATACTAAAAGAATCTATTACAATTATCATTCAAACCAACAAATAACCGATTTCGTCTGCCATTTTGGAAGATAGCACCATACGAATAAATAAAGTTACTATATCATTACTCAGTAAATAATTAACCGGTTCCTTCCAAATTTGGCAAACAAGTAGTACTGATGTAGATGATGTTAAGTGGTATGTATTAATCATGTCAGACAGCTATTTCCAAATGACAGCCGTATAGCCGTTATAGCTTAGAATGCTATGTCGTCGAAACTATGTAATCAATTCCAACATAACTGTGTATGCTGGCAGTAGATATCACAACTATAAACTGTATCTACATGGAGCATTTTTGTCCTCCATTTTCTACGATAGCACCATGCGAGTAAATAAAGTCTTTAGTCATTAATCGGGAAACAATGAACAAAATCCTTCCAAATTTGGCAGACAAATAGCACAGCAGCAGGTGGTGTAAACTAGACTGTTTTATGTGGGTCATTCACTTATTTTAAAAATGGTGGCTATATAAGTATTTTAACTAGGTATAGTTTATCAACGAAACAAATTCCAACTAAACTTTGTATGCTGGCAGTGCCTATTACAACCATCAAATTTGTCTATGCATACTCATTTCTATGCCATTTTGTAAGACAGTCCTACCAATAAAATATAATGATTTTTATTTCGTATATTGGGAAATAATCAACCTATTCTTACAAAATTTGACGAAGATGATGTACTGTGGTAGGCCATAATAATAAATTAATTTTTTAAAAGTAAGACACACTTATTTTCACAACTGTGGCTATAAAATAATTTTAGTTTTGTGGGCGATATCTACGAAATTATGTAATCTATATTAACTTAACTTTGTATATTGGTTGTATACAATTATCGAAATTGCTACTAAATTTATTTTTTGTCCTCCATTTATGATGATCGCCACATGAAAATTATGGATGTTTTATGCCATATATCGAGGACCAATCAACCGATTCTACCAAATGTTACACTGGAACATTTCAAATAAATTTGTACCAAATTATGCACACCATAAATGCTACAGAAGGCCATGTAAACTTTCATGATTTAAATGGGTGAGACAACGATGTTCAAAATGGCAGTTTCATAAATCATTTAGGTAAGTTTGACATATATCAAACAATTTAACCAAATTCAATCAAAATTCGTATGTNTTAAATGGGCGAGACAACGATGTTCAAAATGGCAGTTTCATAAATCATTTAGGTAAGTTTGACATATATCAAACAATTTAACCAAATTAAATCAAAATTCGTATGTAGACATTATACATTAAAAGCATCGTTTAAAGAGCCTCTTTTTTTAAGTGTGTACGATAGCATTAAATGAGAATATGAAATTTTTAATGGCATATCACAGGAACCAAACAACTGCTTTCCACCAAATTCTTCACACAAGTAGCGCTACGGTAGGACATGTAAACTGACATGTTTTAAATAGCTCAGTCACATATTTTTAAAATAAATTCCCTGTAATCATTTTAAGTTAGTAAACCCTATCATCCGCAACATTAGACTGATTAAATCAGAAGTTGATGCTCTGAATCCGACCTCCGTAATGCAGTGGACCGCACGCTAGTTTATAGTTGAAGGTTTTCTGTGTTAAAGTCCCGGTTAAGGCATGCGTGTATTTGTAACTATCTTACTGCTGCTGCATACGTTTCTGGTTTAATTTATAATATTATTGCTTACCTTATTAATTTATTTTACGGAATTTTTGGGTAGCTTCACCACCACATAATAAGACATTCAAGGAAACACGCTTACCCGAAATTATGCCACTCAGTTATAAAATGNTAAAGTCCCGGTTAAGGTATGCGTGTATTTGTAACTATCTTACTGCTGCTGCATACGTTTCTGGTTTAATTTATAATGTTATTGTTTACCTTATTAATTTATTTTACGGAATTTTTGGGTAGCTTCACGACCACATAATAAGACATTCAAGGAAACACGCTTACCCGAAATTATGCCACTCAGTTATAAAATGAAAAAAATAATATTGTCACTCAGATAGCTGCTTCATTATACAAGGGGTTATTCGTAATTTTTTGAGCCAAAAAAGTCTTTTCAAATTTATACTATCGTACGTTTGGCATATACATGTGACTTGTAAGTGCTTCGTATTAGCAGCATAGACAAAATGAATGCATATTAGTTGCTGAGTAAATGTGTTTGCTAAATATATAATGGGCACGATAATAATTATTCCCACGTTTCGAGCTACATGGGGATGTAAACTCACAATTTATACAAATAATTTTAAGGGCAAGTTCGGAAATAACAAGTCTTTCACAAACTTTAATTTTGGCTTTTTCTTTATATTTTGTAGAATATAAGTTTCGACGTACTATGACGGGAATTCAAATATGAAAGGAAAATATTATATAATTCGTTTTCCATTTTCAGAAAAAAACCTTACATACTCTAATCTTATACACTGTTTCATTTACTATAGGAAGCAATATACATATGTTAGAGAATTCATTTACAAATTACTTTATCCCATGTGATAGATATTTTTTGATGAGAAAATTTAAATTTATTTGAAACCTCATATAATACTTATGCAATATTTTTTTCAGATATACTTTGTACCAGAAATGCAACTTACATCTTAACAATGGGATCACAAACACATTTTGTAATTATCATTTAGCCAGTAAGCGTGTTTAATAACNATACTTTGTACCAGAAATGCAACTTACATCTTAACAATGGGATCACAAACACATTTTGTAATTATCATTTAGCCAGTCAGCGTGGTTAATAAAGCTATAATACCCACAAGGAATTTAGTCCCAGACTGTTTATAACAGTAGGCCAATATCTTTAAAATAACTGTTATAGTTATAGAATTAACTTCCAAAGCAGGCCTACAAAACTGTTTTCAACATATTTCTGGCGTGACATTGTCGTAAGACAACAGCAATCCTATCATTTGTTTCTCGGTAAACATTTAGAATAATCATGCTATGGTTCTTGGACAAGCCTACTATTCTCGCAAGTTTATTTCAAGTAATCAACTGTAAATTATAGCCTACGACTGTGAGTTCATTTATGTGTGTGTTCGCCCTTTTACCTATTTCAGTTACACGTATTCCCAATTTGTATTCAACATAAAGCGGCTCAACTTCAGTAATATATTTGGCAGTACGGTTTTAATTATTAGCTGTTTATTATTATTATTGAAGTTATATCTTTATTAAATTTAAACATTTACCCCTTCCTTCTAAGTTTGTATAATATATGTACACTGAAGAGCCAAAAAAACTGGCACACCTGCCTAATATCCTGTAGGGCCCCACGAGCAAGCAGAAGTGCCGCAAGACGACGTGGCATGGACTCGACTAATGTCTGAAGGTATGCAGGAGGCATTTAAATCTGCGCCAATTTGAGAAAGGGTTGCACGTCTGTCACGTTTATTGATTCTCGTCAGTCGTCATTTGTCCCGTTAGTTCACGATCTTTTTCCGGCCGCAGGGATGTCGAAGATTTGATGTTTTACCGGATTCCCGATATTCACGATACACTCGTGAAATGGTCGTACGCGAAAATCCAAATGTTATCGCTACCTCGGAGATGCTATGTCCCATCTCTCGTGCGCCGACTGTAACACCACGTTCAAACTCACTTAAATCTTAATAATTTGCCACTGGAGCAGCAGTAACCGATCTAGCTGCCGACAGCATCGCGTTGCTCTGATAGGTTCCATACCTCCGTTATTTGCATACGCACGCCTATGCCAGTTTTTTTTTTGCTCTTCAGTGCAACACCTGATATGTAATTTACTTACCCCATTCTAGTGGAACCTAGCGAAATATAAAGAGATTTATTTATATTTATGTCATACGCTCGATGCACTAAGATNTAGCAGCAGTAACCGATCTAGCTGCCGACTGCATCGCGTTACTCTGATTTGTTCCATACCTCTGTTATTTGCATACGCATGCCTCTGCCAGTTTTTTTGGCTCTTCAGTGTAACACCTGATTTGTAATTTACTTACTCCATTCTAGTGGAACGTAGTGAAATATAAAGAGTTTTATTTATATTGAAATCATACGCTCGGGGCACTAAGCNCTAAGATTTGACAATTACTTTGTAGTATATACTATATAAGACAATAGCATATATGCTGGTTTAAAGCGAAGTGGTGACAGGAGAGTAACGGAGTTACAGAGAGCACGTGACGCGAGTGTAGTTTCCCTGCGAGGCCGGCCAGTTGGTGATTTAGAGCCCGGAGTCAACCGGCGATTAGCTGCTCGCGGCACTCGGTGCAACCGCCGCACACAGGAAGTGTGTAATGTAGTAATGGGTGGCTGCGATCACCGTGATCAAAGAAGCTGTTTCAAGTCTAATCACTGGCATTGCCTACTTAACAAGGTAAACATAATGGGCCGGCGACCCAAATTACACACACCCCAATTAACTTCTCATTAAACAAACAACATCCGAAATTGGATTAAGCTTTTCACAAAAGGTCGGGAGTGCTCGACGAAATGGGTCAACTCGCCACGAGACACGACGCAGCATAATATGTTAATAAGCAATTTATAAACAATAACGTAGCTATGAGTAACGGGAGAGTTAAACAATTTTACTTGTCGCGAGAGTGTTTTGCCATTATCAAGTATGTATGTACTGTAAAATATTCAATATATTTCCTTTTATACACTTTTATTACAAAGTATCGTGTATTGAGGAGGTACATAAGCACCAGGTGTCGTATATATATATATATGTGTGTGTGTGTGTGTGTGTGTGCGTGTGTGTATATGCTGTTTAAATTTCTTTGACCATGAAAATTTGAAATATTCTATAAAAGTTTACTTTTATTTGCATTAAGAACATAATAAAAAAGAATAAATATTTCAACGTCTTAAAGAATTTACTCATAATGTTATCCACGTGTTTTATTTTTTTTTGTAAATAACGTGTTATTAAGTTTATATAAATTATGACCACCCAAGAGATGGGGTGTTGGTATATCTATCAATTCACCTCGTTAAGCTATACCTTTTATCCCTCATAAGAGTCCAACGCCAGACTCGGTTAAGTTCCTCTTAGGAATTTCTGTTTTTAAATAAACGGGAGGTTGGTTGTGTACATTTTACGTACATTTTTAGCTGCAGATACGAAAAAATGTTTTTGGAAAGCAAGTTTAAACAAATCATATAATTTCTTACAGTTAAACGAAATAACTAAATGTTATTGCGAACCTGTGTTTTTTTGCGCTAATTTAGCTACAAATCAGGTTTATGCGTGTAATAACCACTTAACTTAGGCCCACATAACTATTTCACAGAATTTTTGTAACTGGTCTGTGCCATAACTGTTAAAAATAGTGTCAAAGTAATTCTTTTAAGTAAGAATTTGGAGGTATTATTGTAAAAAAAAAAAAAATTCGCTAATTACAAGTTAACATTATCGTTCGCGCACCAAACATACGCGTTATGTGAATGTTCTGAAATAAGTTACTCATTATTTGAAACTCGTGATATAATACATTGTGGCTTTGCGTTGTACCGACTTACTATAAAGTTGTGCAATATAGTGCAAAAACAGACTACTGTTACAAGAAATCCAAATGAACGGGAATCTGCTATTGCTGTGGGTGCTTGGCAATTTCCATTTTGGTATAAGCTATTCGCGGTAAAGTGAGCACTTTTGAAAGCTCTCTTGTTTGGAATAAGAGTCAGTAAATATATTTGATTTCAGCCTTATATGTTGGCTTCGGAGTGCGGTGGAATATACACACTGTGTTTATTACTTACATGGCAATATTTTTTAAAAACCATGGTTAATGGATGAAGAATTGGAGAAATGAAAAAGAACTAGGGCCTCAAAAGAGCTCACTTTACCGCGTACAGCCTTTAACTAGAACCGCATTCCTGTGAAAATGATGATCGAAGCATGTCTAAAATGAACTGACTGCTACAATAAGAAAATAACGTTCTTTTCTATAATCTTATTACAGTATTTACCTGTTTAACTATCAGAACGGGTTTAAAATGCCATAAAAACAGTAACGGACAGTCTTACATTCGTATTAAATAAAAGCATATTGCCACACTTGTTCAAACTACTTTGTAGGAGTAGTTCTAGTAAGAAGTACATTTAAATAAATTCAATATATGTGTACTATATTCTAGGTCAAGTGTTTCCTGTGGAGAATTATAAATAAAGTTTGCGGACCGAACAACAAGCAAAGAATGGTTTTTCGGATTCAGAAGTTTAATTTGGACTAGGTTAAATTTGTGATTTAGCCGACCGTTTGATAGCTCTTTAAGGAAGAAATTCTGATGCTAGGGAGAAAACTTAACAATAAATAATTACAGAAAATTGCATGCAGAGTCTCTACGATTTGCTTTAAATGTATGAGATATGAAGCTGTTAACAAATTTAGAAGTTTTAAATCGATCCTATTTCAGAGATTTCTCCTTTTTGTATAAGTATCTCATGAGTTTCAAAATATAAGCTGGGCTAAAGTTTTCTGTTCACTCTTGATCTGATACAATTACTTCAATCAATAGTATTCTTGTACTGAATCTTCAATTTTACTGAAGATCAATTACAGAGTTGTTTGTTATCTACTGGCGATTTGATAGAGTGCACTGAGTTTTCACTGCCAGGCTAGTGAAATTCACTAGGAACCAGAAGAAATCACTGTTTTATCAGTGAATAGCAGCAACTTAAATTATCAGTAGAATTTTACACGCTCAAGAGGAGCAGTTTCAACAGATATGCAATCAAATTCTCTGATTTGGAACAGTTTTGCCTATTTCGATTTTTGAGTGTTGATTGTAAAAATAGATATAGCACCAAAGATACGAAATAAAACGTAACTCTTAATATTTATCAATTATGCAAAATCTGCAGCGGAATTTTGTATTATTAAACGGGTACTTGGATATGGTATCAGCTTGCAGAAAATACAATATTTCTTCAATATACACTTCTCAGAAAAAAAAAAAAGAGACACGTTAGCTTGCAATTTTGAGAAAGTATAGGTTCATAAAAACATTTTTGCCCATTACAGCCAACAAATAAAAAATTTCTTAAAAATGTGTAGTTCCCTAAATATAGTAAATATTACATAAATCAAGAAATATATTTATTATTAATATATATTAATTATGTAGTAAATACTAAACAGGCCTTAAGCCTTGTGCTGGCTCTGAAATTTAAAGAATTATTTGAGGCTAAAGAGTTTTTAGGAGGTTTTCTAAAAGGTAACACAATGACGAAGGAAATACCATATCGTAGTGCATTAATACATTTATTATTGTTCACTTGGTTTTCCGAATTAGCATGAATGCTTAAATTATGCATAGATTTCTCATCCTGGGTGCTCTGGTTTTTGTATGGCACGATTCCTACGACAGAACTCTGGCGTTTCCAGTGTTCGCTATTCATGATGTATATTTAGCAAGACACATGGATAAAGCCAATATATAGAGGAAGTTAATAATCAGTCTGGAATTAATTGCACACTATCACGATGAGAAAATAATATTTTCCTTCACTGATCACTGAAATACTCAACATTGTTATATGTACATAAGAGCATCAATTTATTACCTAGACAACATTAAGCTTACGTATTATTTGTTTAACATGCTAGGGACATTACATACTATCTAAGCAAAAGAAAACAGATTTTCTCCATCCTGTTATGATGTGTACATCTTTAGCAAGAAGTAGTATTGATCTTATGGGTCTTTTTCCCCAATATCCTGGAGAACTGATGGATAGTCGCAGCCATACGTTATGCCATTTAGTAGGCTCAGGACAAAACGATTCTCTCTTGGAATGTGCAGTAAAGTGACCGCTTTCACTTTAGCCCAAGTTACCTTAAGACACAGAATTAAAACAAAGTTCCAACTGCAAGTGTTTTAGGTGCACAATCTATTATAACATTTCTAGAATTTCTCAGACATTTACTACCTTTGACAATTTAATGATATGGGAGAACAGCATCCATGCCAGTTATTATAACATTTTTTTTAACAGAAGGCATAGCAATGTTTGGACATCTTAGTTCAAAATTATCCAGCAAGTGAGGCAACAGATCTTAATTTGCATTTAACAATTTTCTCTGTTAAATACAACAAATAATTTAATTTAATAGCTGATTAAAACCTCAAAATGTGAGTATTATTAAAAATTTTATTTCAGTATCTTCTATAAGACTAGCAGATCAGTGGAACGCACTAAATGTGCTACTCTTCTGAAGCCCTGCTAAATTCTACTTACTGAATATTCCTCTACCTCATGCAAACAGAGCTTAAACGTGTATGAAATATTACACCATGCGGATAACACACCGCATTCGAGCGCACTCAGTTTGCACAATAACTTTTTATTACTAGGCATTACCAACACACCTAGTTTCTCTCAATTTTTATTCATATAAATTGTAAATGGAACATTATAATTTATAGATAAAATAAAATTAAATGTTCAATTTAACCAAAACTGGGGTACTTTATATTAACGCGAGTATAGAACGTTTGTGATAAATATAATATTTAGGAAACAAGCTTGTCATACATAAAGTAATTTTTCTGAGGTTTGATTCAATAAGTGTGAAGAAACCGCGAATAGACTATGCTAGGTCAGTAAATTTCACCAGGAATCAGTATAAATCACTGTTTTATCTGCAAAAACCACCCACAAAAATGATTAGTAGAATTTGACTGAGTCAAGTGGCGCAGTTCCAACAGCCATGCAGTCAAGTTCGCTGATTTGGTGCAGTTTTAACTGTTTCCAGTTAAGAGTATTAATTTCAAAAATGTTTACCACCAATAACATTTTAGAAATCGAATAAAGACCAGCCTCTTAATATAACTTACATTGTATAAATTGTTTTCGAGTTTCTGGTCGTACTTTGTTTATGTTGTTTTTGTCGTCTATATTTGGCTTGTGTTATGCATAGAGTAGTAGGGTATTTGAAACTAGTTTTCTATTTTATAAAGTTTCTTTGAGTTCTATTCTTTTTTCTCTTCACCTTTTATTTGTTTTGTACTTCTTTTTACCTACGATTAATGATTTACACATAATGTTTGCATATTTGTGTGCACTTTGAAATCACAAGGGATAAAGATTTCCCCTATAGATACACGCATGGCAGCTTTCCTACTTTGTTAGAAAAGAGCAAATGTGGAGCGAAGTTCCCAACNGCGGAGCGAAGTTCCCAACTGCGTATAATGGCATTTCTATAGATACAGCCTAATGTTTGATACATTTCCCGTAATATGTATAAATTAGAATCTTCCGTTATAGTTCAGGAAGTTTGCTGGAAATCAAACATTACCGTCTATAGATAATATCCAAGATGCTTGTTATGAACATGTTAGGTCGATGAAAGAAGTGTCCCTTGTCCAATGCACGATTACTTAAATTTCCTGGTTTGATAAAGTCGTTGAGTGACACGACTGGATACATCTCGACATATCATAAAAATAATCAAATGCATTTGTGGGGCTCGTCCAGTGTCGGTAAAAGTACGTGCTTCAGGAGGCGCGAATTTTTTCATCCCGATATTTGGAAATTCCCTTTCCAAGACCTGGATGAAAGGTACCGTGATGCATTAGTATTTGAGGAATATACTGTTGAATACCCCTGTGACAGCTTCATTAAGCGTCTGTACGAAGACATAGAGTGTGTTTGCTTGTAAAGTTGGCCTGGGTGTTATTATTACACGTAATATACCAATGTGGTTTGTGTCCAATGAGCTACCCCCACAGAAAGATTACTTACCAAGTAGAGTGACTGTTGTAGAAGCAGATAGGCCGTGTTGCCATTCTGACAAGACTGAAGGAAATTGCTTCNTTTGACGAACTGAAGGAATTGCTCCTCTGCCAGCATTCCTGACGTGTCTCTGAAATACAGGATGATTCTAAAATCATGGAACAAACATTGAGGGGTGGTAGATCTCACTTAAACAAACAATTATTGTATAGGAATATACGGGTGGAAATGACGCGTTGAGGCACAAACACAAAAACATAACGCATTAACGGAAACATAAAATGTTCATTAGAAACATACTTAACGAGTGACTCCGTACACAACATGTTAAAACAGTTGCTGGAAATGCATCCACCAACAGTCACGCATGCTTGGCGACCTCTACATATGGCGTGATTGGCTGACAATGGTGGCGTGCGTGAAATACCTGGCGTATTTGAATCTGTTCGCCAATCACTCCACCGACGCTACCAAGATTGCATTACTGTCGGTGGTAGCAATTTTGAGCAATTATTATAAACATTGCTGTAAAAAGGCATTTAGTGGCGACGTTGTAAATAAACAATGTGTTGCATTTCTTCTGATATTTGTGCGTATGTGTCTCAACGCGTCACTCCCGCCCATATATTCCTATACAATAATTGTTTGTTTTAGTGAACTCTACCACCCCTAAATGTTTGTCCCATGACTTTAGAATCACCCGGTATAATTTACTTATTTTGCCAGGTAAAGTATCTATACAACCTGCGAAGCAGTACGTTTTCAATAATACTAATAATAATATTACTACTAATAATAATAACCGTTACTGTTTTTGTAACGAAGTTCAAGCCTACCTCGTTCTCTTATTTTATACAAATTTCTTTAGATAAGAAAACAATGGTTAACTACATATTATATGGACGTAATTTTTTCCTTACTTATGCACGTATACTTAGCCTCACCACAAATAATTTAAAACTACGTAATTGGCTTATCGTTAGAAGTGCCTCCTACTTAAAATTATGTTGTTCACTTTCGAAGTCACGGTTCTTGATGTCTGTCTTATAAAAAAAGTGTTCTTTACTCCATATACTCTAAACAAGTCAAAGACGTCATCTTACGCGGATGCTGTCACTGGCAACATCTGCACGCCGAGCGGTTTCGTAATATTTCGCCCGCGACAAACAACTCAATCAACACCCGATGGCGCCACGAGTGTCCCGCTATCTCATCACGTGACTGTACTCCTGACAAATAATTAAGGCCTATCTAGATCATTGAAGCTTGACGTAATCTTTCGGCCCTCCTCCCGATAATTGTTTCAGCCGCCATGTATCTTAGCAACCACCAATAAGGGAGCAGAAGATTGTATAAAATAAGAGTAAATTGCGTCATTACGGCCGTCACAGTTATGAATAATAAACCACATGGTGTAGGCTTACAGGTAATTAAGCAGGGTCGTTGATGTGGGAGTTAATGCGGCCTTTGATCCGGTCCACGTATTGCGGTAACGGTTCTTAGAAGTGATTAGGCGGTTCTCCCAGCCTGAAACGGCGTTAACATCTGTTCGCTAACACATTATTTCGTCGCAATTTGGGTACCCAAATGTTTATTGTGGCTACCAATTTTCCATGTAATGTCCAAGATTCGGCTGAAAAAAGAACAGGAAGACAGTACGAATTACTTATAAAATTCCGTAAAGTCGATACAATGGTTTTATAGCCTGCTGCATCTGTCTCAGATAACAACATATTATTATCTAATCAGATAGTAATTTTGAGAACCAAAGCATAAAATATTGATTTTGTATGTGGCTTGAAACAGTCTATCTAAATGGTGTAATGCAAAAATAAGAGTTTATTCATATATCGTGCAGTGTTGTGGAAATATGGAACACTTTAAACACCTTATCTGATATGCGTTTTTCATATATATAGTGTTTATTAAAGCTGGTTTATTAAATATCAACAATAATAATAGTTCTTCGTGTTCTATTTTTTGTAATAATAGGTTGGGTAAAGTTACTTCTTGCGATGAACGTCCTGGGAATTTAAGTAATCATATTTAAGACATAGTATAAATTTTTATATGTAATATCATCCCGTATCACTAATAATCCCACTATACCGTTAAATAATATCTTAAACAGATTAATCGGTTTGCTACGATGGGAGTCGCAAGTTAATTTGATGACAGTGGTTCGTAATAGCTGCTGACAGGGATTTAGAAATTTGTACTTACTGAAGTGCTTGAAGTATATATAAGTGAGAATATTGCTGTAGAAGTTATCCACTACGAAGATTTTACAGAACTGAGCGTCAAACTTGTAAATAAATTATATATAGGTTTTTGCCAATTGCAGTTGGCTTTTATCTAAAGTTGTAACAAAATAATGTAACAATATTCTCCACTGAGATGTTAAAGTGTAATTATGATGTCACTGTAATGTAAGCGTTGATTTGTTTTAGGTTATAATTTAATTAGAAGCAAGATACAGTGTTTATACAGTCACAGAAGTGTACATTCTATATAAAAATACTACCGTTCTAATACTTTTTACCTCTAAGCAGTTTTATTTTATATCCGAATGATGTATTTATTATTGATACAAGTTTAAATTTCTAATAATCACAAATTATCATTCCCAGAATTAAACCCTTTTTCAAGTTCATTATAGAATCGCATTAAGGAAATTTCGACGTATGAGTCATCAAGTAAAATTAAATAAATCATCAATATAAAGTGGCGCCACGCCTTCAGAATTTCAATGAACAGTGCGCAGGACACACATCGACGCTATAAACGTTAATCATGTTCCACAAGTTCCTAGGAAACCAAAATAATAATAAAAAAATAAAAAAACAAGACCGTGAAATATAACATAACTGTTTTCAAATGTTGTTTACGGTAAAATAAGCTCTTTTGGAAACCCTGCTTCAGATCTACTTGCATGTTCAATGCGTATTCTTCCACCCCACGTAAAATTAAAGTTGCCGTGGGCCTGACTATTTTATTCATACGTTGGCCAAACGAAGCTGCAAAATTATTAGAAAAAGGTGTAAATATACTAAATAATATTGCGCCTAAACACACGTAATATACATACAAAATTCAGTTGTGATGTAAACATTTGACCAATAAAATATATATGAAAAACAAAGCAGCACCCTCGATTTTAGAACATCGCAACTTGGTAATTAAGAAATATTGTTGACAATTATAATATAGGCCTACATAATTTCAGGTACACTAAAAGATTAAAATTTGACTTGAATATAATAAATTGCTCTGTTGATTAAAAAATATTTTTTTAATAATTATCTTTTGCAGAATACGATTAAAGCAATATATATGACTAAACTGACAATATGAGCAATTAAAAAAAGAAGGGCAGTTTTATGAGCCCAATAAAGCCTCCTTTTCATAAAACCAATACGTTATAATGTTTATATAAAAAATACTATATATGAAATTGAAGTTTCGTAGGAGGAGGTCAAGTGACCCCTCAGAGTTCCTACCGAATAAAATATAAATAAACGAACACAATTAAAAAATATTGACTAAACCCAACGCGAGAGTTGGGGACATGATGCATTTTCAAAACGAATTTATTCATGGACAGCAAACAACACTAAACACAACTCATTAAAAAAGGAGAAACACAGAAACGCTAGGTTTCAGTTAAGTCCAAAACCAAATTTAGACTGGTGACAGAGACCACAATTGTGAAAAAAACGCTAACACTATTGCATACCCAAGACAGCATATCTACGCCACACAAGACATTAAAACATTTAAAAAGCCCAGCTAGCACACAAACTCATAGTCCACNCAAGACAGCATATCTACGCCACACAAGACATTAAAACATTTAAAAAGCCCAGCTAGCACACAAACTCATAGTCCACGACTAACCGTTTTGAATAGCTCATTCGCTCAGCGGCTCAGTCGACGAAACAAAATACAAAATCTCTCATCTCGGCAATAAGTCTGTTGGAGGACCAATTAGNCGCTCAGCGGCTCAGTCGACGAAACAAAATACAAAATCTCTCATCTCGGCAATAAGTCTGTTGGAGGACCAATTAGAAATCTAATTAATTGCAGGAGATCTTCAGGAAGACGTTGAGGCGACGGCAGGGCAATAGGAGCACGAGCCGCCACCGCTGGTTATCATCACTGGGACGCTGCTCCCTCATCGCGGGGGAGGTACAAGCCCTTGTGAGGACTCCTGTCCTCCCATTTGTATATCAAGTCTTGAGCCCAGGTTGGGGNGGCAGTTTTATGAGCCCAGTAAAGCCTCCTTTTCATAAAACCAATACGTTATAATGTTTATATAAAAAATACTATACATGAAATTGAAGTTTCGTAGGAGGAGGTCAAGTGACCGAATAAAATATAAATAAACGAACACAATAAAAAAATATTGACTAAACACAACGCGAGAGTTGGGGACATGATGCATTTTCAAAACGAATTTATTCATGGACAGTAAACAAGACTAAACACAACTCATTAAAAAAGGATAAACACAGCAACTCTAGGTTTCAGTTAAGTCCAAAACCAAATTTAGACTGGTGACAGAGACCACAATTGTGAAAAAAACTCTAACACTATTGCATACGANCTCTAGGTTTCAGTTAAGTCCAAAACCAAATTTAGACTGGTGACAGAGACCACAATTGTGAAAAAAACTCTAACACTATTGCATACGAAAGACAGCATATCTACGCCACACAAGACATTAAAACATTTAAAAAGCCCAGCTAGCACACAAACTCATAGTCCACGACTAACCGTTTTGAATAGCTCATTCGCTCAGCGGCTCAGTCGACGAAACAAAATACAAAATCTCTCATCTCGGCAATAAGTCTGTTGGAGGACCAATTAGCAATCTAATTAATTGCAGGAGATCTTCAGGAAGACGTTCAGGCGACGGCAGGGCAATAGGAGCACGAGCCGCCACCGCTGGTTATCATCACTGGGACGCTGCTCCCTCAGCGCGGGGGAGGTACAAGCCCTTGTGAGGACTCCTGTCCTCCCATTTGTATATCAAGTCTTGAGCCCAGGTTGGGGGACAGCTAGCCCATCCTGCCAGCCGGAATTTAGTTTTTTTTTGCCTGCCTTGTTTGATTGGCACTCGGGTGTGTGCAGTAGGAGGGCTGGTTGAGGAGCCGGACTGGTTTGTGTTATCGTGTACCACTTTCAGTACACTCTATCGGGTTACAGCCGGTATCTGTGGTGTCGTATCTAACGACGATCGAGGGCGTTTCCTCTCCAGTGAATCGTTTCTCTTCATCTTCTGTGACATTCTCCGTGCGATTTCTGAAGTAATGGCTTCCAGTTCTGAATTATCTCTTGCCTGACGCTGGTTCAGGCGTGCTCGGGCAATGTTCCAATTCCCAAAGTTTTTGGACCACATCTAAGTTCCCGTCACTGGTTGGTAGGGGAGGGAGGGGTTTTGTGTGTGAATTTGTGCGGTGTTTGTGGCCGAATCCATGGTGCCGTCCTCGGACACCAGTAGTGCACCGGCCGGATTGTTGTTGAGGAATGATAGGGTTTGTACAATCTCTGGTGCGCCCTGGCCAGACATGAGGCCCCCAACCGACTCCAGGCCCACAATGGGGAGGGATACTGCCTGGAACAGCAACGATAGTGTGTATTATTTATTTTACAGTGTTATTGGTACACTGCTGAGTGCCGCAGCCACTGACGCTAAGGGGCCCAGGCTCTAGATGGCCGAGCGAGTACACTCGGCCGACTGTGACACTCAGGTGCAGTGCCGCGAAGCTACAGTTGATCTGCCCAAGAGACAGAGCCACTCCTCCACGGAGAAGAAGCTCCAATATGTCACCCGCCTAAACGCAAGCGAGCAACCGTAGGAGGAGCAAGAGCTGTGCAACGACTTAAATAAACTGGACTGATAAAAAAATGATGATGCACGAGATGAGGGGAAATCAAGGGAAGGAGAACAGGGCTGGAAAAGGGGATCCAAGCCAAGCATAGAGCATATTACCGCGCAGAGTTGGAGCCGACGAAGACGATTAGCGCCACGAGCGCTAGAATCGCAACCCCCGCCCCAATGCCTGCGCTCTGGCGAAGTGTCTCTGAACATCTTGACAAAACATCCATACAATGCACAGAGATGCAAATTGTAGAATGCTCGTAAATACTGAAGTAGGAATTGAAGAGTGGTAAAAAAGTCCAGAGAAAGATAAGGTTTTCAAATTAATTCATATAACAACACATAGAACAGTCCAGTCTCTTTTCACAATGGCATTAGGAGTGATCAGCTCCTTATTGAAGTTGTTGTCCCCGGGGATGGTGGGCAGCCAAGTGGAAAGCCACTCAGCGCCATCAGAGCAGGTCTCTTCTCGAGCACGTGGCACGGCGACAAGCCAGCATCAAGGAGGGTTGCGGTTGGAGAAACCAAATGAAGCTGTGCCTCTTCCAGCAGTCGGCTCGAGCTGCATATCTGCAGCACAACGGTGGTGGCGCACGGAGGGCTTAGCACGACTCTGTGGGAAGACGGGAACCACACAAAATAACCATGGACTAGAAGAGGGGATACAAAATAAACACAATAAAATAGGAAAAGGAGCTTAGGAAACAAAATGCATATACAGAACAAAACAAGAACAGCCAAACTGCAGGTACAAAAAACAATAGTTAAACTTTTTACTGCGTTGCAGGCCAAGTTTCAGCTGAGATACATGTGACTTTCTAAATGAGTGTTTGAAGCTGGGCGAAACAAGGCTAACTGTTTTATGACCTAGAAACTTACTAATCTTAAACTGACCAACAAGTTTAGGTTTAAGCTTTCCCGTTATATCCTGCCCCATATCTGCCAACATATCATTTTTACATAAGACTAGGTCTCATAACTTGAAATTAACTGGCAACCTGCGCTGGTCCATCTTAGTTGTTACCTGCAGCTTCGCTGCCTCAAGCCTACGGTGGACCTCCTCATGCAGGCGATCACGGTCAGCTTCACCAAAAGGTTGGAAATGAGGGGGGGGGGATATTCCAAATAGTAAGCAAGGGATGGCTGAGAGGACGACCGAGGAAAGAGAGTGAAAGAGGAACTACTGTGGAATCATGTAAAGTACTGTTAAATCCTACATTAATAAAATCCAAATCCCGATCCCACTTAGTGTAGTCCTGATTATAGAAAATGGTTAAGCAAGCCTTCAGATTCTTATTAAATCTCTCTCTCTCTGATTGCCTTTGTGGTAGTAAGGATTTGAAGTAAAAGGTTTGATAGCCCAGCGAAGACACATGTTCTTAAAAAACATTAGAGATGAAGTACTTAGAATTATCTGTTACAACCTCGACAGGAACACTAAACACCTTCCAAACCTGATCGGTGAGCGCTTTAACAATGGACGACGCTCTCATGTTTCGCAGTGGTAACAAAATAACGGACTTGGTAAACATAACCATCAAGATTAAAATACATACATTTACCTTCTTAGATCTAACTAAGGGTCCAAATATATCAAGGTAAGGAGNGTAACCATCAAGATTAAAATACATACATTTACCTTCTTAGATCTAACTAAGGGTCCAAATATATCAAGGTAAGGAGTGTTACAATGTGCCTGGGGAATCTGCGTCACTGCCTGCTTAACGTTGGCATGCTGAGCCTGCTTACACTTTTGACACAGGTCACACGAACGTACACCATCTGAAGCGTCGCCCCTTAAACCAGGCCAGGCAAACTGTACAGCAATTTTATTGAAAGTCTTACTAGGACCCAGACGACCCCCAAACACGGAATCGTGAAAGTAGGACAATACCGTAGGTCTCATAGATTCCGGCACGACTATCTAACGAGCACGTCCACTTTTACCAGTAAAGTACAGAATTCCGTTGTCAACAACATAAGGGAGTACAACACCACTACTCAGGTCATTTTTAACCTGAAAACAGAAACCGTCATTCACCTGTGCTACACGCAACATTAAAAAAAATTCAGGGAAACTCTGAATAATATTAAGAGAAGCCTCAAGAGCTGCCACCTCAACCGATTCGAAATCCGCTGGATCATACATTCTGGATAAAGCATCAGCTATTTGATTTTCGGAGCCTCGGACGTGATGAACCTTGAAACGGAAACGAGACAGACGTAGCACCCAGTGACCCAGCTTGACCAACTTTTGAGGATTGTTGAGGACCCAGCTCATTGTCTGATTGTTCATGTAGAGATCACATTCGTCGTGTTCAGTTTATGACGCCAATTTTTCAATCCCGTAAATACATGCCAGGGTTTCTTTGTCATATATACCCAACTTTCACTCCGTCTCAGTGAGACTGCGACTAGCGTCAAACCTAACTCAGTCCTCTGGCTTAGGACAGCGCCTAATGTCAATGACAAGGCATCAAATTGTACGACAATCGGCGTGAGAAATCCGGTAGACGGAGCACCGGAGGTGAAACTAACGTCTCCTTTAGCAGGGAAAAGGTCGACTTTTATTCCNTGAGAAATCCGGTAGACGGAGCACCGGAGGTGAAACTAACGTCTCCTTTAGCAGGGAAAAGGTCGACTTTTATTCCCGACCCCAAAGTAACTAAACTCCCTTCTTCTTTAACAAGTTTTTAAGGGTGCTGCCAATTACAAAAATGCTCTATAAAGCGGGAGTAACAACCCAGTACTCCTAAACATTTTTGCTCTCCTTTCAAGGTTTTAGGGCGAGGGAAATTTAATATCGCGGCCACACGATCAGGGTCAATAATCAGTTGACCTTCGCAGAGCAGATAACCCATGAATTTCACCTTGTTCGAACGAAAGGTGACTTTATCGGGATTTATTGTCAAACGAACTTCCCAGATTTTCAGAAACACATGACGCAATTGGGACAAATGGGACTCGAGATCATCACTGTACACAACGATGTCATCTATATAATTAAAACAAATTTAAATTTAAACTCTGACAGAACATGATCTAACACTCGGGACAAAGCATGACTGCCAAAATTTGAATCCATTGGAATGCGTGTGAACTCGTACTGGCTCCACGGTGTGCTAAAAACAGTATATTTCCTATAGGAGGAATCCAGCAAACATTGGTGAAAGTTATTTTTTTAAATCTACCACTGAAAACACACGGGTTTTACACAAGTGCTGAAGGGTGCAATCTATGGTAGGCAACGGAAAAAGGATCTTTATGAATTCTCTTGTTTACAAGAGAATGGTTAACAACCAATGATACTTGTCACTTTCCTTTTTATGCACCAAAAACCCCAGCGAACAATAATATGACGTAGATGGAAGAATTACGCCAGCTTCTAACAACTTACCTGTGATTTTCCGAAAGGCTTGAAGCTTAAGGGGAGGACATTTGAAATGACAGTCGCGCACCGGAATATCATCGGTAAAAGAGAACTTGTAAAGAAAGACGTTGCATTTGCCAATGCGTGAAGAGTTGACGTCACTAAACTCCTCCTTCAACTGATTCAATTACAATTGTAAATTAGTGGTAGATCTCGTGCCATCAAGTAAAGGAGAGAACACGTCCAGAACAGCGTCAACTTGAAGGCCAATCCTGACGTTTGGAGCAAACCCAAAAGACCAATAAAATTCGCCGAGGTTAACCAATGCCCTAAATTTTCCTAGAAATTGAAGCACTAGAATAACGTCATTGGAAAGGTCAGCGAAAGCCCAAAAGGGAAACGTCCACGAAAACCTACAGATCTTAAAATGTAGGTTCACTACTATATTACTCCTAACGATGTCACCGTTAGCGACACATAAACATTTCTCAGACATATATATGGCACGTCCTTTGGATACGGTCTTCGAATCCAAGAGTTGTTTAAAAAAGGAATTTCTCAAGACACATTGGGCAACCCCAGTGTCAACCAAGGCAGAAAAATTCCTCTCCTCCCAGCTGTTCAACACCGTACACTTCCTAATAGTGCCCGGGACTTTATCTTTTGGCCGACTGGAAAACCCACGCCGAATTACAGTAAATTTTCCTTTCTCGTCTTAGGGAAATTCCTACGCAGGTTCCCAAGCTTGCCGCACAAATCACTTTATTTGGGACATCGTATGCCTGCTGTATTGACAATTCATTGCCAAGTGTCCCTAAACTGCACGATCACTGCACCGCACGGAAGAGTCGCGTTTCTCGACACTCTGTATATTGAACATTTGGTCGGACGACGGGGAGTTGCAGTTGCGGCCGGCTCGTAAGGCAGGTGGAGAACACATGATACTCGCTAGAAGCAACAAGACGGCCAACAAATCCATGCACATGCTCGCCCGGCCTTTGGTGTCTGCAGATAAAGTCGCGTTCACATTGACGCTTAACGAGCGGGGGGAACAAAGCCTCGATCACCTTGCGTTTGAAGCCCACGAAGGTACCTACTTCCAGTGACATTATTTATTCACAAAGTAATAGTAATATAAATCCTTCACATTTAATCGCTGTGGCTTTAAGGAGACTATCCTTAGAACTCAAACATAGACTAGATATTTTACTCACTGCAATAAAGAAATGTAAAATACTATCTGGTTCTAAGGATGTCAAGACAGACAGGTTCTGCAAGGCTGCCAGGAATAACTTGTCTACTTTGGGCGGACCATTGGTGATACTCACCGTGACCACTCGCTCAAAACGATTGCGCCATATGACCTCGTCGACGCCAACAGCCCTCCGCAACTCGGCGCATCTCAGCTACGGTCATCGCTTCATCCACTTGAAAGTCGAGGTCACGTACAAAAAATACAAGTTAATCCTTCTTCAGGATGTAAATAAATCCGATATCGGCCATTTCATGCAACAAATACAACATGCAGATATGAGAAAACAATATAGTAGGGTGGCGCAGAAATTATTTGAGCCGAAACGCAAATAGTATACATATATAATTCAGTTGTGATATATATATTTTGCTAATAAATTATACATGAAATACAAAGCAGCACCTTCGATTTTAGAACATTGCAACTTGGCAATTAATAAGTAGTGTTGACAATTATAATATATTTATTTTCAGATCCACACAAAGATTAAAACTTGACATGAATATGATAAAGTACTCTGCTGATGGAAAAAAATTCTAAAATAATTATTATTTGCATAACACATTTAAAGCAATATATATGNAATAAAGTACTCTGCTGATGGAAAAAAATTCTAAAATAATTATTATTTGCATAACACATTTAAAGCAATATATATGACTAGACTGATAATATGAGCAATTAAAAAAAGGAGGGCAGCTTTATGAGCCCAGTAAATCCTCGTTTTCATAAAACCAATACGTTTAAATATTCATCTAAAATACTATATAAAATTGAAGTTTCGCAGGAGGAAGTCAAATGACCCGTCAGAGATCCAACCGAATAAACTATCAATAAACGAACACAATTAAAAAATATTGACTAAGTCCAACGCGAGAGTTGTGGACATGGAGCATTTTAAAAACGAATTTATTCTTGGGCAGCAAACAAGACTAAACACCACTCATGAAAAAAGGATAAACACAGAAACGCTAGGTTTCAGTTAAGTCCAAAACCAAATTTAGACTGGCGACCGAGACCCCAATTTTGAAGAAAAAAAAACGCTATCCCTATTGCATACACAAGACAACTCATCTACGCCACACAAGACATTAAAACCATTAAAAAGCCCAGCTAACACACAAACTCATAATCCACGACTCACCGTTTTGAATAGCTCATTCGCTCAGCGGCTCAGGCGACGAAACAAAATACAAAATGCCTCATCACGGCAGTAAGTCTGTTGGATGACCAATTATCAATCTAATTAATTGCAGGAGATCTTCAGGGACACGTTGAGGCGACGCCAGGGCAATAGGAGCACGAGCCGTGCAACAACTTAAATAAAATAACCTGATAAAAAAAAGATGATGCATAAGAGGAGGGGAAATAAAGGGGAACAGGGGTGATGAAAGGGAGGGGATCCAAGCCAAGCACAGAGCATGCCATCGTGCAGAGTTGAAGCCGACGAAGAAGACTAGCGCTACGAGCGCTACCATCTGTTATGGTGTGATNTGAGAAATCCGGTAGACGGAGCACCGGAGGTGAAACTAACGTCTCCTTTAGCAGGGAAAAGGTCGACTTTTATTCCTGACCCCAAAGTAACTAAACTCCCTTCTTCTTTAACAAGTTTTTAAGGGTGCTGCCAATTATAAAAAATGCTCTATAAAGCGGGAGTAACAAACCAGTACTCCTAAACATTTTTGCTCTCCTTTCAAGGTTTTAGGGCGAGGGAAATTTAATATCGCGGCCACACAATCAGGGTCAATAATCAGTTGACCTTCGCAGAGCAGATAACCCATGAATTTCACCTTGTTCGAACGAAAGGTGACTTTATCGGGATTTATTGTCAAACGAACTTCCCAGATTTTCAGAAACACATGACGCAATTGGGACAAATGGGACTCGAGATCATCACTGTACACAACGATGTCATCTATATAATTAAAACAAATTTAAATTTAAACTCTGACAGAACATGATCTAACACTCGGGACAAAGCATGACTGCCAAAATTTGAATCCATTGGAATGCGTGTGAACTCGTACTGGCTCCACGGTGTGCTAAAAACAGTATATTTCCTATAGAAGGAATCCAGCAAACATTGGTGAAAGTTATTTTTTTAAATCTACCACTGAAAACACACGGGTTTTACCCAAGTGCTGAAGGGTGCAATCTATGGTAGGCAACGGAAAAGGATCTTTATGAATTCTCTTGTTTACAAGAGAATGGTTAACAACCAATGATACTTGTCATTTTCCTTTTTATGCACCAAAAACCCCAGCGAACAATAATATGACGTAGATGGAAGAATTACGCCAGCTTCTAACAACTTACCTGTGATTTTCCGAAAGGCTTGAAGCTTAAGGGGAGGACATTTGAAATGACAGTCGCGCACCGGAATATCATCGGTAAAAGAGAACTTGTAAAGAAAGACGTTGCATTTGCCAATGCGTGAAGAGTTGACGTCACTAAACTCCTCCTTCAACTGATTCAATTACAATTGTAAATTAGTGGTAGATCTCGTGCCATCAAGTAAAGGAGAGAACACGTCCAGAACAGCGTCAACTTGAAGGCCAATCCTGACGTTTGGAGCAAACCCAAAAGACCAATAAAATTCGCCGAGGTTAACCAATGCCCTAAATTTTCCTAGAAATTGAAGCACTAGAATAACGTCATTGGAAAGGTCAGCGAAAGCCCAAAAGGAAAACGTCCACGAAAACCTACAGATCTTAAAATGTAGGTTCACTACTATATTACTCCTAACGATGTCACCGTTAGCNGAAACGTCCACGAAAACCTACAGATCTTAAAATGTAGGTTCACTACTATATTACTCCTAACGATGTCACCGTTAGCGACACATAAACATTTCTCAGACATATATATGGCACGTCCTTTGGATACGGTCTTCGAATCCAAGAGTTGTTTAAAAAAGGAATTTCTCAAGACACATTGGGCAACCCCAGTGTCAACCAAGGCAGAAAAATTCCTCTCCTCCCAGCTGTTCAACACCGTACACTTCCTAATAGTGCCCGGGACTTTATCTTTTGGCCGACTGGAAAACCCACGCCGAATTACAGTAAATTTTCCTTTCTCGTCTTAGGGAAATTCCTACGCAGGTTCCCAAGCTTGCCGCACAAATCACTTTATTTGGGACATCGTATGCCTGCTGTATTGACAATTCATTGCCAAGTGTCCCTAAACTGCACGATCACTGCACCGCACGGAAGAGTCGCGTTTCTCGACACTCTGTATATTGAACATTTGGTCGGACGACGGGGAGTTGCAGTTGCGGCCGGCTCGTAAGGCAGGTGGAGAACACATGATACTCGCTAGAAGCAACAAGACGGCCAACAAATCCATGCACATGCTCGCCCGGCCTTTGGTGTCTGCAGATAAAGTCGCGTTCACATTGACGCTTAACGAGCGGGGGGAACAAAGCCTCGATCACCTTGCGTTTGAAGCCCACGAAGGTACCTACTTCCAGTGACATTATTTATTCACAAAGTAATNCAAAGCCTCGATCACCTTGCGTTTGAAGCCCACGAAGGTACCTACTTCCAGTGACATTATTTATTCACAAAGTAATTGTAATATAAATCCTTCACATTTAATCGCTGTGGCTTTAAGGAGACTATCCTTAGAACTCAAACATAGACTAGATATTTTACTCACTGCAATAAAGAAATGTAAAATACTATCTTGTTCTAAGGATGTCAAGACAGACAGGTTCTGCAAGGCTGCCAGGAATAACTTGTCTACTTTGGGCGGACCATTGGTGATACTCACCGTGACCACTCGCTCAAAACGATTGCGCCATATGACCTCGTCGACGCCAACAGCCCTCCGCAACTCGGCGCATCTCAGCTACGGTCATCGCTTCATCCACTTGAAAGTCGAGGTCACGTACAAAAAATACAAGTTAATCCTTCTTCAGGATGTAAATAAATCCGATATCGGCCATTTCATGCAACAAATACAACATGCAGATATGAGAAAACAATATAGCAGGGTGGCGCAGAAATTATTTGAGCCGAAACGCAAATAGTATACATATATAATTCAGTTGTGATATATATATATATTGCTAATAAATTATACATGAAATACAAAGCAGCACCTTCGATTTTAGAACATTGCAACTTGGCAATTAATAAGTAGTGTTGACAATTATAATATATTTATTTTCAGATCCACACAAAGATTAAAACTTGACATGAATATAATAAAGTACTCTGCTGATGGAAAAAAATTCTAAAATAATTATTATTTGCATAACACATTTAAAGCAATATATATGACTAGACTGATAATATGAGCAATTAAAAAAAGGAGGGCAGCTTTATGAGCCCAGTAAATCCTCGTTTTCATAAAACCAATACGTTTAAATATTCATCTAAAATACTATATAAAATTGAAGTTTCGCAGGAGGAAGTCAAATGACCCGTCAGAGATCCAACCGAATAAACTATCAATAAACGAACACAATTAAAAAATATTGACTAAGTCCAACGCGAGAGTTGTGGACATGGAGCATTTTAAAAACGAATTTATTCTTGGGCAGCAAACAAGACTAAACACCACTCATGAAAAAAGGATAAACACAGAAACGCTAGGTTTCAGTTAAGTCCAAAACCAAATTTAGACTGGCGACCGAGACCCCAATTTTGAAGAAAAAAAAACGCTATCCCTATTGCATACACAAGACAACTCATCTACGCCACACAAGACATTAAAACCATTAAAAAGCCCAGCTAACACACAAACTCATAATCCACGACTCACCGTTTTGAATAGCTCATTCGCTCAGCGGCTCAGGCGACGAAACAAAATACAAAATGCCTCATCACGGCAGTAAGTCTGTTGGACGACCAATTATCAATCTAATTAATTGCAGGAGATCTTCAGGGACACGTTGAGGCGACGCCAGGGCAATAGGAGCACGAGCCGTGCAACAACTTAAATAAAATAACCTGATAAAAAAAAGATGATGCATAAGAGGAGGGGAAATAAAGGGGAACAGGGGTGATGAAAGGGAGGGGATCCGAGCCAAGCACAGAGCATGCCATCGTGCAGAGTTGAAGCCGACGAAGAAGACTAGCGCTACGAGCGCTACCATCTGTTATGGTGTGATTAAACCTGGAAACGAGCGGGATTGCAACGCCACCATTTGGTCGTCGATCCTTGCGAAAGAAGACAGTTGCAGAAATCCCCTCCACCGGTCACTGAGCGGGGCCGCATAACCACGCGCTTGATATAGGCCGGTGTAACACCCGGAACGGGGTCTTTCGTCTTTAGTCCTTTGGGCGACCCGACCAGCCAAGCAGACCAGGAAGATGGGTGTGTCCGGCCGACGTTAACCGTCTCGTAGAATCAGCCTCCGGCTACAACAAGGTGATGACTTTCCAGTTAGGTTTAATTAAAATGGCGTGAATCATAATGTACTTAAATAGTCATCCTGGTATTTAATTTAAAGCTCCTCCGATCAGTAGTCATTTAAATAGCAACTGCATAATCTTCATGTAATAAAACCTCATCAAATACTGTTGTGCTCTACCGAATCATGAGTCGTTACTGAGCTATGCCCCCAGCAACTTTCTCGAACGAATTAGCTGAAAAGCTACTTCGTTATACATCGCATTATTATTATATTAGTTAAGAATACAAAAAGCAAAACAATTCTCTTAAGTGGTCACAAATGTTAACCTATGACTTTTAATTTGGTGTTTAAACATGGATCTGCTTCTCTCCGTCGTTATCAACGTTACGAGGCACATGCCAGTCGGTGTGTCCGTTAAAGTATATGTAGGTAGGGGGCAGTGACTTTTTTCAAAGGTAGATCTCAGAAGTGCTTAATTAACTGTAAACAGCATATACAGTAATAACTTTCTGAACAAATATTTCACCAGCTTGACGTACTTGTTTCAAGGTGTTTCTTGCACCGTGCATTTGTATATTCCATAGCGGCGCAAGATACTGTGTGAAACAAATGCGCCAACATGGCAAAATGTGCTTACAACGTCAGCACATCCCGTTATTCGAGACTGCGCTTTCTTAGTTTTTATCTGTTTGCTTCCAAACACGCATTGACTTCAATTAACGTTTTTCGCATTAAGTTTTGTCCCACGCAACTTTTCGCGGAATTTCGTTGTCAGAATTTCATTGACAAAAAAGTATTAATGTTACTGAGATTTTAAGTGGCATTAATAAAAAAAGCAAATCAAGTGAGGAACCGCTTGATAAAAGCGTAAGTTTATTTATTCTCATGTAAACAAAAAAAATTGGTTAAGATGTGAGTGGGACGACTGGGTAAGGCATTCTCGTGACGTCTGTGATTTTTACAGAATTGCCTCAGTTGTTTGACACGTCACGTGTATTATTTTATTTACACTTTTATTTAGAAATACACTTAACATGGTCGGTCTTAGAAATAGAGGTTCCAACCGGTTATGTCGTTAGTGGGACTCGCTTGACCCAGGTGATAGTCGAGAGCAGGTTGACGGAATGGACGTATCATTAATGAGCTGAGACTGGTACATACATACATAAATCTTCATTTAATTTCTTATTTAAACTTTTACAGCATGCTCCATGACCACTTAAACAGAAACTTTCATGATAGCAACGGTAATTCTGTTCTTAGAAAAAAAAAATAAAAATGTTAAATTTTACATCACGATTTCCATACTCGTTCGTGCGCAGAAGGCTGGCAAAGTTGCACCGCTAAAGAAAAATTGTTTGTCGTTTTGCATTGGTAAATAGACAACATACCCTATGATCTCACTACACAAACTGCTATAAAATAGATCATAGTAGTTTCATCTCCAGGTAATTAATTAACTGTATTTTTTTTTAATTTTGAAAATATTATCCGGNTGTTAAATTTTACATCACGATTTCCATACTCGTTCGTGCGCAGAAGGCTGGCAAAGTTGCACCGCTAAAGAAAAATTGTTTGTCGTTTTGCATTGGTAAATATACAACATACCCTATGATCTCACTACACAAACTGCTATAAAATAGATCATAGTAGTTTCATCTCCAGGTAATTAATNGACAACATACCCTATGATCTCACTACACAAACTGCTATAAAATAGATCATAGTAGTTTCATCTCCAGGTAATTAATTAACTGTATTTTTTTTTAATTTTGAAAATATTATCCGGTTTTAGCTTTTGTATCGCGTTCGTGATTTTCCCACATAATGTTTGTAACCAAAATTCTATCGTTCTTCAAGTATCTGATTAAGTAGGCAATTGAGTAGAGATTCTTGGATAGGAGAGTGATAAGATATGAGATAGGATGTTTTTGATACGTCATCTGCACTCGTTTGTAACATTGGTTGTCAGACTGTGACGTCGAAGTCTGTTTACAATCTACTTTTTAAGCTGTTCATTTTATTTATGAAATTTAATGATTATCGTAGCTTAAATAAATCCTACTTCCGTTATAATTTAATCACAGGAAGTGTACATGCGTTAAAAATAGGTAGTAATAATTTTGTAAACAATAATGTTAACTGAGTAAGAGCCTAGTGGTTTTGACACTTATAAATTAAAAAAAAAAAAAACAGTCCAACGCTTTGTGATGTTATGTTACTGCGCAGCTGACACGCGTACACTACCCTACATTTGGCAAATGAAACTTTTCGCCACCAGGTAGCATTGGTGTTGTACGTGTACTGGATTTTCTCCGTTTTGTATGTAAACAAATAATATAATGGCAAATTTTCATAAAATAAATAAAGTTTTTTTTTCGGTTTTCGTGTTTGTATATTGTAAAGGTGCGTACACACATGCATGCCGTCTGGTTACCACGTCACGTACTAAGGCTGCCCTAGTTGTCACATTGGTATCATTTTAAGCAGTTGTATCTATTCGGATTAAAAAAAAACCTATAGAATATTTTAAGTAAATCTTCTTTCAGTGCAGAAATGAAAGTCGATATTTTTTGCGAATTAATACATTTCGTTACTTAAACATAAATTTGGTCGTTGAAAAGTGTCAAATTCTGGAAAAGTCGCTGTAAGTAGACATCTAAATATATATTTATTCTTCTGTAAAACAGTGTGTTAAACTATAGCTATAATGCTGTATATTTTCTTTACTGATTGCTGTATTTAAACCATAGACACCGCGTAAAGCTCTGAGGAAATGGAACGCGCAAAGATTGTTTTGTTTTTTTCCACCGCCGTTGCAATGCTTCCATACGGGCGGACGCTGTCACAGAGTGGGAGCACCCGTAGGAAACCACACCACTCCATGACAGTGACCTGAAACTCCCCTTCCTTCCATTACACTCATTTAAGAAAAACGAGTCTTACCAAATACCTTCAGGCAGCAGAGTTTAAATAGCAGATTACATACAAATAACGCAGTTGCAATGAATTGAGAAAATTCAACCATCCCCTACTATAAATTGCAATACAGGACAATAGGCAACATGCAAATGACGCAAATATAGTTGAAAATGATACGAACACATTTGTATATGCGTATGAAAACAAAAATGTGCCGTTTGTTGCATAAAAATCGGTTTTGACAAAGTTATTTTAGCATCAAAACTATTTTTCAAAACTAATTTTGAAATCGTGATACTTTGTAAATACATTTCTAACACATAAATAATTGAAAACCAGGCACCAGCAAAAAATGTGCATGTTGCCTTTTAACACCCAAAATTGTGAAAAATGATTCAAGAAACTGTTAGATTTATTTTCCTTTATCTCTGGGCTTATTTTGTTTTTTATTTTTTCATAAACTGCTTATATCAAAATTACAAGTGTTATAAAACTACAAACAACCAAACAGGCTTTAAAAATAGTTTAAATTATAACGTTTGTTAAGAAAATTACAGGAAGTTACATTTNCTACAAACAACCAAACAGGCTTTAAAAATAGTTTAAATTATAACGTTTGTTAAGAAAATTACAGGAAGTTACATTTAATAATGGACTCCCATAGCAATACAAACGTTGCCCAAATATTATAAAATTGCAAAATTACAGAGTATATAAAAAGTTTATCTTAAAATATTTCCTATACATGCCTTATAAAATGCCCTCATTAAACGTGACANTTACAGAGTATATAAAAAGTTTATCTTAAAATATTTCCTATACATGCCTTATAAAATGCCCTCATTAAACGTGACAGGATATGCCTTCTGCCAATTTATAATGTTCTCATTGTGAGGTCCCTATCCATTCCGTTCCCAAGACGTTGACCGTGGTATTGTGGAACATCCCAGAAAGTTTCGTTGGTTNATATGCGTATGAAAACAAAAATGTGCCGTTTGTTGCATAAAAATCGGTTTTGACAAAGTTATTTTAGCATCAAAACGGTAACTTTCGCGGCCGCTGTCACGTGGATGCGGAACGCTCTCTCATTGGTCTGACGTCACTAGTCATACGCCGACGGCCGGCCCCGGCACATTGCAAACACGCAGCATTAAAATTGAAGGCAACTTTGTGAAAGCGCAGTCGGACAATCTGCCACGAGTAAATGCCGATATGGTACTTGATTACTTCAATTCCTATTGTTTTTGTGGAATCTTAAATAAGAGGCGAAAAATTACAATGGTAAGAACGTGTTTCATATCGCACAGTCGTGATATTCAAAGTGACAGTAGGCCTACATCACATGTTAAAACTTATTTGTTTGGACGTTTTATTGAGGTAAGTATTATTGTCATCTGTGTTTATATTTACAATTGCCAAGATTCAAAGTTGGAAATTAAAAAAATGGAATAGTTATTACATTCCCAAGAATAACATAATTGTAAAGAAGGCGACTGCATTGAGCGTACTGTGTTGTCGCGCGTCATGCTTGAGGTCTGTGCTAAATTAACTACATAATTTAGAAATAAAACGCAATATTGAGAGAGGAGGTTACAAATATTTCCGGATTGTAAACCACGTTCCAGTATTCATAAAATACTTTTTCTGCTGTAGAAATGTGAGATAACGAGCAGTATGGTGACAGTAGGCCTGCAGCTAGCACGCTAGTCTCTACCCGACACCGCACGACTCCTCGAGCAGCTGTGGGTCAGTGTACGGCAGAACGTGATTGTCTTATTGTTTCTTATGTTTTGTGTACCTAACATACCTTTTACTATTCTGACGTCACGATAGATGTGTCTACACTTTCTTTTTAAAATGTAAGAACTGTACGCATAATCTGAAAATATAGATATGGTAGTTAGAGTAACACTTAATAGCTGGGATTAGATTAAATACAGCGAAGCAAATCTGTAATAAAAGCTTAAGAATTGGTTTTATTCCTCAAAAGCTGTTTTCTTTCTGTTTATTTAAGGGAAAGGGTTGTAAAAGTAACACAGTTTACTTGCGTAAAACGCGTAGGCCTATTTAGTGTCAATTTTGTGAACATAGTCTGGTAATTTTTTTCTAACGTCCATTTTTGTAACTTAGAAAAAAGGGGAAGGGCAAATATGAAAGTAAAATCATCCTTGGTAAACATTTCTAAAAACATGCATTTAAGTGTTTAGAAAGTTAAAATTAAGTTGCTATTTAACTTAAATTGTTAGGCTTATGAAAGCTAACTAGAAAGAAATCAAAACAAATGAAATTAATTAGAAATTGCTATATTTGAAGAGAAAAACCGTATAAAATAAACCAAATTTTTTGAAAGAGGGACTCTGAGCCCCACCCAAATAATTAATTGTTTAATTTGCATGACTTAACATCGTGACGTGTTATCATTTAAGCATACAATGAAAATATAGCCTGAAAATGATATCTGTGCTCTTGAAACGAATGTTAGAAGTTATATCAAATTAATGAAAAAATATCTATACCAAATTCCGTCTGTTAGGCCTAACTTGAAATGTATAAACTTACAAAATGTAAAATTTACATTGTGTGGCTAAATTTTTATTAAACCTATTTATGTCTTTACTATTGTGAAATACGTTAATATATTGTTTTATGCTCACGTCTACATCACATTCGAATTTCTAAACGTGTTGCGGTGCGTATTAAACAATACTATAGTACCGCAATGAAGGTTAGATCAGATGTAAATAGTACACATTAAGAAATCCAGTGTTTAAACTACCTACATAGGGGAAACGCAAACATCATAAATATAATTACGTACGTCAAAATGGTCTTCGCAAACAAAAATAACTGATTTTGGCGAAACATCTTCAATGTCTCGCCTAACACTGTTAAACCACACAATTCCGATTCGTTTCGTTTCTTGTAACAAACAAATATTTTATCAGGTGTTTTGCGAGATGTACTAGTACACTGCGGTACAATAAACCATTTAGATGATTTTGATATACTTGACTGTTTATGTTCTCTTTTCATTACGTCAAACAATTTCTATTTAACCAAATGCGCATCACCGCTGAAGTAAACAAACGCGGCGGCCGCGGTTGTATCTAACATGTAACATCACGGGGTGAGCAGGCGCGAAAGACGCGTTTTGGCGGGCGTTTCAAACGTAGAAATTTCATTCAATCACATATTTTTCAAAACTAATTTTGAAATCGTGATACTTTGTAAATACATTTCNTATTTTTCAAAACTAATTTTGAAATCGTGATACTTTGTAAATACATTTCTAACACATAAATAATTGAAAACCAGGCACCAGCAAAAAATGTGCATGTTGCCTTTTAACACCCAAAATTGGGAAAAATGATTCAAGAAACTGTTAGATTTATTTTCCTTTATCTCTGGGCTTATTTTGTTTTTTTATTTTTTCATAAACTGCTTATATCAAAATTACAAGTGTTATAAAAATACAAACAACCAAACAGGCTTTAAAAATAGTTTAAATTATAACGTTTGTTAAGAAAATTACAGGAAGTTACATTTAATAATGGACTCCCATAGCAATACAAACGTTGCCCAAATATTATAAAATTGCAAAATTACAGAGTATATAAAAAGTTTATCTTAAAATATTTCCTATACATGCCTTATAAAATGCCCTCATTAAACGTGACAGGATATGCCTTCTGCCAATTTATAATGTTCTCATTGTGAGGTCCCTATCCATTCCGTTCCCAAGACGTTGACCGTGGTATTGTGGAACATCCCAGAAAGTTTCGTTGGTTCGAGTCAAATCTTGATGAGGTCGAAGGTAGCGTCGGACGGTTGCTAGGCGCCGTCCATACACGTAGGAAGGATGTTGGTATCGGCGGGGTGAGGGGTGGGGGCAGCTCCAAGCCTCCACGCCACAGTCTGCGCTCGCCTGCCAAGCCACGTCGGTACCGACGTCCACGACGACTTACGTCTAACGTCACCAACACGGTAAGCCTCAGTTCCCTCCTCGGTCTGTCCCCGTGTTAGGACGGACAATTCCCTGCGCTGATGTCAATGCTGGATGTACGGTGTTCCAGCACCGTCACAAACATTTTTATTTCAGTGTGCTTTTGTAACTCAGAAAGTAGGCCTATGCCCATTATTATTTCTCACATGAAACCGTGAAACAAAGCGTTATTGCGTAAGACTTGGCTATCGTTCAAAGTGTGATGGATACTTACTTCTGCCATACACCTTTCAACTGTACTCATTTGCTGAGAAGAAGTTTTTGTTTAGAGAATCGCGCGGAGATTGCAAAAAATTTAATGCGAAAGTTGTGTGAGAGCAGGTCGTAAGATTAAAAGCATTCCCAGACGCATTTGTTCGCCGCCAGGTTTGTTTTATTGCTTCTTGCTTGTTCTTTTCGCTAACATGCTGTAAGAGTTGTGAAGTGTGCTGGCTAGCTCACCTCCAGCCACAACTCTAGCTTCAACTCCAGCCACAACTCCAGCCAC
>NQII01005722.1:29526-109999 GCA_002778355.1 Clitarchus hookeri | reverse complement strand
CCCCCCGACCAGCGGCATCATCCGGCACGATTCCGACATGCAAAAATCCGGGAGCGACCCCCGCTGGGTACCGAACTCGGTAAACTTTGGTGGGAGGCGTGCATTCTGACCACTACGCCACCGCGACCCCAAACTTTACAAAGCGCAAGCCACTTAGTGTGGCCGTTAAAATGTATGTAGTTAGGGGGCAGTGACACTTTTCAAAGGTTGGTTTCAAAAGTGCTCACTTGATCGTCGACAGTATTTTATAAAATGCGTGGTACGTTGCGTGCTGGGTTCTGATCCCCCGGGAGGCGACTGGACGTCCGGCATGCGTGGGCGGGCACGAGCAGGTGCGACATCACGACCTTCTCTCTCCGTCGTACTCCGGTATGGTACGGGCTCTCATTAGCCCTCGGGGAGACGTGGTAAGAAAGAAACACGTAGCTGCGCAAACACAATCAGATATCACCTCCTCTTCACAATGCTGGAAACAATGGGCAGGTTTATTACAGGCGGGCGGCATTGTTCCTTGTGGCCGGGCCCGCTCGCCATTACGTATTCCCAGCACCGCCCGCGCTCCGGTATGCGGCTTGGTCGTGCGTCGAGATCACCTGGCGGGGCGCGACGCCTGAGGCCTCGGGCTGGTTGTGGGTCGACGCCGCGTCACGCCGCCGGCCAGAGGGGGGGATCTCCGCTGCTCGGCCCATACCCCACCGCGACAACACTCCCAAGCACCCTGCTTTTGGGGCCACTAATTGTTTCTTCTGACAATTCGGAACCAGTGAGCGCAATTGTGTTCGTAAGGCACATGAAGATTATTTTTAACTGGTATCGTACACTGCGAGGATCAGTGACCAGTGATCTTCCGAGGCCAACGCCTTTAACTGATTCGTATAGGCTGTTCACGGTAAAATGAGCACTTTCGAAAGCTCTGCTTATGATCTACTAGTATGCACGTTGTGTATTTTTCCGCCTTATGTAAAATCAACATTGTCATAGGCGTCATCACTTTATTCATGCATCGGTCAAGTGAATCTGTGGAATTATTATAAAAGTAAATATGTTATATATATGCTAATTTTTACACTTCGGTGTATTAAAAAAAAACAAAGAGATATAAGTAATTTAGTTGTCACAAATGGTTACCTAACACTTTTAATTCGACCTTAAGACGTGGACTTGCTTTCCCTCCATAGTAACCATTTTTACTGGGCACATGCCACTCAGTGCGCCCGATTAAAATATATGCAAGTAGGAGCAGTGACTTTTTTCAAATGTTGATTTCAATGAACTGTTGATTTATCGTGAACAGCCTTTAGACCGTGTTATTGCTCTATTAGATGGTCAGTTCACAATATTTTAGCTGAACACAAGGCTTAAAGGTCATTGGTTGTGACAACAAATAAGTGCTGTGTCGACTTAAAACAAGTGCAGTGATTCGCTAAGCAAAATGAGATAGAAAACATCATATCTTACGATTTACGCCTTACAGTATTTCGTAAGGGAGGTGGGTGCCCTTGAAAATTGACATTTCGAGTGCTGTTAAGTGAATGTAATAAAACCTACTTGAGATGAAATAACAATTCCATGAATATTGTTGTCTTGCATCGAGATCTCAAATATCGGAACGATTTTTGGGCAATATCAAACCCATTTATTGAGAAAATTAAGATATGATACGCTATTATCCAACAAATGTGTGTAACCGTTGGGCGTATGTCGATATTTTCATGACATCATAATAATGTGCACATTAACGTACAATACAACGTTGCTTTGGAATAACTCTCTGAGATGAACAGTTGTTGAGGAGTTTGCATCTGTCAGGTACATAAGCTGTGTGCAGGGCAAGTCGCACAACTAAGGCTTAACTGCTGCGTGTAAAGTTGACTGGATGGCTTGCACAGTACAGGCTCTTCGGGTAGTAGTAAATAAAATTGTTCTTGCATCTAAAATAGGTCTTATTACATTCAATTAAAACCATTTGAAATATCGATTTTCAAGGGCACCTACCTTAATAAACACAGTTACATTATTAACCCTGGAAAATATTTTCACAACATTATTGTAGCATAAATTGCCAGTTCATATCATGATCTAAATATTTTTCTTTGTGTTTGAAATTAATTGTGTCGGATTTCAAGTCACAGGTGTGCAGATTAAGAATATACGCATAAGTATTTTATGAATACAAGGAGTTCTGAAAAACTTTGCCCACATTTCTATTAGTATAATACTGTGAGAATGCCCTAGAATAACGCTATGGGAATGTCTAAAAATACGTCTGTAATCATGCAAGTTGGTAAATAGGTAAATCGATAAAAATTTCGAGCTTTATGTCACAATCAGAATAGCACGAAGAAATTTTTTGGGAATTCAGTTTGTGGTTCACCTGTACTTTCATTTTAAGTTTTGCTACAAATCCTAATTTTTAACAGTAAAAATTCAAAACATAATTTAAGGTAAGATTATTATCGGATTTCAAAGAAAATGCTCCATGCCAGTCCTATTAAATTTACCTATGTGTTCAAATCACTTTTTTTTAGTAAATTTTTTATTACATAGGGCTTAAGGGTATGCTAATATCCGTTGCAAATAAAATAACAGGTAATAATAACTAATTAAAATTTAATCGCTAGAAACGGAGAACACGTTTTTAATAATCGTATCTGAGTAGCGGCACAAAATATAGAAATGAAAAGTTACTAAACCAAAATTTTTCTACTAGTTGGAATGAAAATATCATAAATGAAATTTCACAAGATTCTGGCTAGGATATTCTTGCAGGTTTGTTGTTGCGGCACTCGCGAAGCAAAATTGTTGTCTTTTTGCTGTTTCGGCGTGTTTTCAATTCCCCGACTATCAAAGATCTGAATCAAATGGCTGAGGTGATAGGAAGGTTAAAGTCTAGGCTTGATATTCATGACGTACCAATTATTGAGAATATCCTTTTTTTTAAGTTTTAATAATTAATTTGTCTATTTACTTTATATTTGCGCAATATTAGTAGCAAACAAATAAAAGATTATATAAACAGAAAATATCTCCGAATTAAATAAAGAAAAATTTGATTCTTGAATGGAATTAAAGTGACTTTGGACCTCGTTCCAGGCTGGAATCTCACATAGAACTTCGCACGTGCGTGTCGTTTTCAAAAGTAAGTAGATTGGTTTAGTGCGTAGCCTTCCGGGACACAAGCGGAGGCGGTATCTCCCCTTCCCCCTCCTGCAAACAAAGATGATGTGATAGCAGTCGTCACATACTGGTTGTCGCATTGAAATTCTGAAGTTTACAATATACTATTTGTGACAAAATGTTACGTTGGTAGTTCGGATTTAATCTCTGAACTGTAACTCCTACAGAAGCATTACTAAAATCTTACTTAACAAAATACTAATCACCATGAATGAAAGAATCCGGTATCGTGGGGGACACTTGAGTCTCAAGAGCATTCAAGTAGACACAATTATTATCTAAATTTTTAGCACATTACATATAATTTTGTTGTGATACGAACTATTAGAGCGAATAAAGTATGGCAATGGAGAAAGTGGTGTCCTTCCGCGAACAAATAAATATGTCTAAAACATTTTTATAATTATTTAGTTTTTCGTACAAGTTTAAAATATGGACAGAGTAAATACTTTAGACTACAGTTCCAAATACTTGTTCCCGTTCTTATAATGTTACTAAAATGATTCCTTGGAATTTTTTTTTACGTGGTACCATCTTTTCAATGTTAATTTTTGCGATAAAATTTTAAGTGAAAATGGCTAGATGTGAAACCTTAGCCACAGGTGAACTAAGTGATGGATTTCAAAGAAATTGCAAACGCGCTACTTATGTAACTTCAGTAAACACTAGCTGAGAGTGAATTTTTGAAATTTGTGCCGCTCAATATTTTTAGTTAAAATTCATATATTTTTAAAAAATGAATATTAATTTTTTATAATGTTATTATCGATATAATGCGACGAAGCCTTAAAGAGCTGCTCATCTGGTGTTATTTCCCACGTTTGAGGCCGAGAAGCGCGGAAGCGATAAGGGCTACACTGCCACTCGCACCAAGTGTGCTATCACCACTAAGCGCAAGGCTCTGAAATGGCACGCAGTGTTCTCGCCATGCAACGTGTACGCATTCGTCATTAAGCGGCGAACCCGTCATTTTATTGGTGGGAAGTCTATGACAAGGTTCAGTCATTAAGTAAAGATGTGTCTTTACTGAATAGTTCATATGAGGGTCCTTGAGAATTTTTGTACGTATCTGACGCGTATAGTTTAGCGTTTTGAAAAAATATGTTTTAGCTACGTTGGAGTTCTTTGAAGTGGTATTTCTGATTTGCGTGACGTTTTGAAAGCACTGAACGGGCCTCGACTGAAGTGTGTGTCTGAGAAAATTGGACGCATCGTTTAATATTTCCTCGGAAGGGGGGTGGGGGTGTATTTCAAACACTGCGTAAAGCAGTAGAAGCTCCAAGAAGGCGGGCCGCTTAATACAGTAGTTATTATTCCTTTCATCTTGCATTTGGTTTTGCTCAACAGTAGCCTACTTTTCGGCAGTTGCGTGGACAGAGATTAATTTTTTTTATCGGGGTAAATAAAGGGGGAATTTCCTTCATTGATAAAAGAGCACCGATAAAAATTATGTAGTTGAAAAATGTGTATATGAAGCAAAATTTGGTTTTTATTTTGCTTGTTTTTGCTGTATTGTTATTCGGTTTTATTTATCTAATTTCTCATTTTACTGATATGGAACAATATTTATTTATTTGAAATTATTTCTTCCGACATGCAACCGCTATATAGATTAACTCATTAATTAATCATTATAGTCTCATATGAGAAAGTAATAGACTGAAGTTAGTCCGTTCTGGTTTCAAGAATATGTAAGGTAGTCATCTATGTAATAATAATGATGTCAGGATTTAAATATTAAATTTTAACAGTGTTCTATACAGATATAACTAAACACAACGTCCCTCACGCGAAGAGAGCAAATGCGTTATGTTATGACGGCAGGCACAGGCGAAGAACACAATACATAAATATACAGAGATTAAATAACGAGGCCTTTGATGTGGGCGTACCCATTCTCTGATTGGCTGCGCTAGGCACTGGGTACGGGCCTTGCTTCTGACTGGCTACTGCGTGCTTCGGGAAGTTCCCTATTGGCCGGGCGGCCGGCAGGCAAGTTAATTACCGGGCGCTGATTGGCGAACGGCTCTCGGATATGTTGAAAGTCAGCGACGCGATGTTGCTGGCTCATGAGGCTGGAGTTGAGTGGAGAGAGATTTGGGCGGCTCTTAATGTCGAAGTCTTGAGAGCCAATGAGGATGTAATGAGGTATGGAGCAACGCCGGATAGGGAAAGGCGGAAGAAACGGGAGACCCCCGAGAAAAGCCGCCGACCATCGGCATCGCCCGACACGATTCCCACATGCGGAAATACGGGAGCGACCCCTCCGGGAATCGAACCCGGTTCGCCTAGATGGGAGGCGAGAAGTCAGACCAGTACACCCCCGCGGCCTCAACGCCCTTAAGAGTACATGGCCCCGATATAAATTCGCATTCGACGCACAGCGATAAGGGCGACAATAACACGTGCGACCAGCATCACGTCGTTCCTACGCGCAAGGCGCTGAACCTGCGTGCAGTGTTTCCGCTGATAAGCTGTCCTGTGCAAATGAGATCTGTAACAGTGTGGTTGTATTACACGCCATGAAAGCACATATATTAAACTACGATTTTACAGTTTTATTTTTCGCCAAACTATTAAAAAACTGCAGTGGAAAGCTCTATAAAAAAAATGTGAATTATGACAATTTCCACGTTTTTTTTTCTTTTAGAATAAACCTAATATTATAAAACAGAACTGTGTGAGCTTAGATATTTGTTTTTTTTAATCTTTGTTGGCGAAAAGTCGTATTCCCGGGGTATGTATTTTCTGAGACATGCGTGATCTTGCAAACAAAGAATGCACAGAATGTATTGGCCGGACCACAAACTCGTAAGTACTTAGAGGTCGGAGGAGAAGGGAGCCTCGACGCGGGGCTGCTATCTGGACGAGAGCCACCCACGGACGTCACGAGGAGGGAGTGGGTGCCTGCAGAGGGGGGTGGGGCGACTGGCCAGGGGCTGCTGTGAGGGTGCTGGTAGCGGACAATGAGCCGGGGCACGCCCTGCGTAGCTTCGCCTATCACCTTACAGCGACAACGGCCGGCAACAAGCGCCCATGTCACGCCCTCCTCTACCCTAGCCGCAGGCTTCCCCAGTCCTCTCTCCACCTGGAGGAACAAACACCCGAGACATCCATTCTTTTATATTAGTACGAAATACCGCTCAACTTGTAGACATTACTCACCAGTACTATTTCCGTACAAACATTAAACACTAACTGCCAGAAATGATAGCATTCAGATTTAAATTAGACACCAGAAGCTACTTAAATACATATCAACAATCACGCTATGAAATGTTTTCGTAATTGTAAAAAAATCGCTTAAAATGAGGACATTGATCATATTTCTGATTTGTAGTTGTGTATGTTTTTTTTGTAACATAAATTTTGCTAAGTATACCTTCAAATTGACAAAGACATGACCCTTACGTCGCCCTTGATAAATGTTCTGTACATGTTTTCGCAATGGTGTAGTGGTCAGACCACTCGCCTACCATCAATGCGGACCGAATTCGATTCCCGGCGTGGGCGCTCCCGGATTTTCGCATGTGGGATTTGTGCCGGACGATGCCGATGGTTGGCGGTTTTCCTAGGGGATCTCCCATTTCCCCCGCCCTGTCATTCGTGCGCTACTCCATACTCACCTCACTTCACCATGATTGGCTCTCAAGACTTCGATGTTAAGAACGGCCCAAATCTCTTCACTCATTATTTGCACGTCGCACTATTTGACATGCCTTGATGTGATCTAAAAATTTTTACCCTTAGAAAGCGTACTTACAAGTCATTTCTACCAGTTCAACGATATTTCTTACATACATAAATTAATGCATTTTTGGAGACCAGAAGCCTTAACTTATTCAGACCCAGTGCACACAGATATGTACATAACTCACATCAAGAATATTTTTAGCCGGTAGTGTTCACAGCGAGTCTCAGTGTCCAATGATCTCCTTATGGGTGTAAGCTGTTAACGGGTGAGCACTTTTGAAATCAACCTTTAACAAACGTCACTTCCCATATGTGCATACATTTTAACGGGTATGTACCCAGTAAATTAGGTAACGATGGAGAGAAAGTACTTCCATGCACTGTAAGTCTGAATCAGCGATTTCAATCAGTGAAATAACATTCAGTGAAATTCAATAGATAAGCTACCGCTGACCAGCGAATGAAGTAAATTGACTGGGAACAATTGATTTAGAGCAGTGGAGTTCTTGAAATTTAGTCGGAATCACAAATGAATAATTGAAATTCAACTGATTTATATGTGTATTAATTAGTTATCTTGTACTGATTATCAGATTCTCAATTCTCACTGTTTTCACTGATTTGGCTCAATTATCACTTATTAAAGTTTAGTGTGCGTCTTAACGTTGAATCAGAACTGTTAGTTAAGCGTTTGTGACTACTGAATTTTTTTTTTACATTTTTTTGCATACAAATGTAAAAATTTAGGACTGTTGTAAAATATTAACTTTTATCATTATTTCATAGCTTCCCTTAACCGAAGTATGAATAAAGTGATGCGGCGCATTGCAATGATAATTATACACACGGTGGAAGAATACACACTGTGCATATAAGTAGATCTCAGACAGGGCTTCCAAAAGTGCTCAGTTTACTGTGCACATCCTATACCTAACTGATTCGTTAACACTGTATCTGCTCTAAGATATGACACGTTCATATCAATATCACCGAACAAATAATCTACAGTACATAGGTTGTGATGGAGAAACTAGCTCTCTACTAGCTTAGTTTCAAAAAAAAAATTATTTTCAATACCTAGAAACATAAATTTATGTAGGTCTGAAAATGTTAATCGGTCTGTTTCTTAAAAAAGAAATTGCTTACGACATGTCTTCAAACTGCCAAATTCGCTTTATTTTCTGGCAGCATGGTAGGTAGACTTCACTGTGATCGATACTCTCAAGCCAGTCTTGTTTGTTCATTCGTTTCTGTCTCAGAGAAAACGCATTTTATCCTAACACGTTCGTTCCTGTGTCCACGATCGAGAACATGTTGCACTTGAAGGATATTTATGATCCGCATTGTACAACACAAGGCATCTGTTGCCGGTGTTTTGAACGTCTTCGTTGTGAGCAATCTGACTTGCTGAAGTTCCTGGATCTCTCAGGTGTGAATGGTTAATTATGACATCAACAAACGCGCAGCACGTTGCTAACTGGTTGCGAGAAGCACACTCGACACAAATAGATATAGCGAACATCAACAAGTTAACGATTGCATTACTTGGTCACGTGAATTAATTCGGGGCTGAAAGGGTTAAGTGTTGATCACACGTTGCAGCGGCGTGTGGTGAACTGTTCCAAGGTAAGCTGTGTTTTGCCAAGTGCTATACCTAAACATTTGCTAGTTTGCACATCGGCCACTTCAACGTAGTAGTGCAGTTGACGTTACAGCACGTGTGTAATAAGTGTCTCGCCGCTCTCTCGTGAGTGGCCGCAATATATTATGTTTCTCCCGGCCCCACTCTGGTCACTGGTTCCTGCTTCGTACGCCGAGTGTGTACAGAACTCAGCAAGCACCAGCTTACCTTGCAACGCAACACTTCACCACACGCCACTGACACATCGACTCAGTTTTGGGTAGTAACTTAACGAAAGTAACGAGTTACTTAGTAACGAGTTATGTTAAAGTATATTTTTGAGTAACTAGTTACATTTTTTGTAAGCTAACATGTGACTTAACTAAGGCACTCATTAATTGTAACGGACAGAAAAAAGAAAAGTTACTTTAACGTTACTTTTCGCTTCACAAAACTGTGGTTCATCTCATGTGGAGCGAATGTTTATTATGCTTTATCAAATATTTATCACCATCGAGAACGTCTTATAACCTGAGAAAACATCTAAATGTAAGAAAATTCTCACAGATTACACGGGTGTGTTTGTATCATAAGCACACAATAAGGCGTTGTTGGAATTGGCAGATTTATTCAACCAAATGGTTACGTACTTAGATAAATCATATTCTTAAAGCATACTAAGGTGTGCCTTAATTTAATTTTGAAATGTAGTAACATCTATGTAGTATTTCACGAACTATGCAAATAAGTTACGTTTACTTCTAGGCATTACAGACACTTATGTGTGTGTATCCCTCTTCCCCATCTCTCTCTCTCTCTCTCTCTCTCTCTCTCTCTCTCTCTATATATGTATATANGTGTGTATCCCTCTTCCCCATCTCTCTCTCTCTCTCTCTCTCTCTCTCTCTCTATATATATATATATATATATTTATATACATATATATTTATATACATATATATATAGCATCTAATGCGTTTTTATAATTGCTAAGGAAATGCCTACTAGGTAAGAATCCGAACAGAAAGTTACGAAATCACAAATTACTAAGTTACAAATTTAACATTTCGAACACAGCCGAAGCACAGACTAGAAACATGCACAGAGACAAAATGACGCAGCGGTTCCTTTGACATGGGCGTACCCATACACTGATTGGTTGTGCGACTCTCTGGGAACGGGCCTCGTGTCTCATTAGTTCCTGCGTGCTACGAAATGTTCCCTAATGTCTGGGCTGCCGGATGACAAGTTAGTTACCAGGCGCTCATTAGGGACGGAGTTCCGCCATGTTGCTGGCCAGTGACGCTGTGTTGATAGCGTGTGAGTTCAAGTGCGCGGAATAAGTGGCTATTTCACTTTTGTATTCATTATGTGTAAAAAACCAGCTAACACTACTATACTTTTGTTATGTTTCATATCTGCAAATTAAATTAATGCTTTGGTTTTTTTTTTATTTTAAAGAGCCTACCAGAAATCAATTTGATAAACATTTTACATGAAAACTACTGCCAACACAGCATTTCAATCAGTGAATCCAATTAATATTGACTGCGAAATTAGTATAGTGTTGTACATAAATATACGCGTGTGTAAGTTTTATTTAAATAAAAAAACATGGTACTTTTTATGCTAAGTACCGCATTAAACACTTGTTATTAGTTTTGTGTTTTGGTGTTGTAAAAGAAATTAAAAAAATATATATTGTTATAATCAATTATTAAAAAGTAATTTTAGTTGTGGAATAAATATTTCTTGTGACTACTTGAACTGTTATATAGGAATACATAAAAAAACCTGCGTGAATTATGCCACTCCAATTTTGTCTGCTTTAAATATTTCCTATTTTTTGTTCTGTGTAAACACCTCAAGTGATATATCCACTGAAAAGAAACACGCTTTTTTTTTTAATTTCCATTTTGTTAAGTGTATTACAAAAACTAAGAGTTACATTTTCCGTATTAGAATCCATAATGCACGTATTACTCTTCTTATGCAAACGACACTATCACTACTCCATTACTTTACTGTTAAACGCACAGTTTATTTAATACAACATTTTAACATTTAGTATATACAGAGCTGCAGAAGTGTTGTGTAGTGGTGTGTTAGACTTATGATAATAGCAAATAGGATATTATAATATGGTACACCTAAAATATCTAAGTACTGAAAAGTAATTTCTCTATTGGGGGAAAAAAAACATGTGCCGTACTACGTCACTGACTGTACGAATTGTTACCGATGAATCTTATTTAAGAAAATTATTGTACTTATTTATGCCAATTCAGTAGTTTTANGGAAAAAAAACATGTGTCGTACTACGTCACTGACTGTACGAATTGTTACCGATGAATCTTATTTAAGAAAATTATTGCACTTATTTATGCCAATTCAGTAGTTTTCAAGTTATAAGATTTCCATATTTCTTAATGGCATACCTGTTAGTTTTATTCATATAATAATGTCATTTACAGTCTAATTTAAAAAACATTGTATGTTTCATCACTTTTTTTATTTAAAACAGAGTTCTGAGATAAAAGAGACCTACACATATAAACGTCCTCTACTGAGTAACAGTTCGGTTGTTACTTTAAAATTAACACCCAGTTACATTTTATCCGAAAGAAACGAAAAGAGGTTGAAGTTTCTTTACTTTCTAAAGTAAGTTAACTTAACTGAAGTTATTGTTAAAATGTAACTTACCCAACATTGGTAACTATACCAACCACACAGAATAATAGGTATACTTCATTCACGGTTACTTCCAACTTTTCTGAAGCCCTGCTTAAGTTCTACTTCCAGGATATCCTTCCGCCTCATGCAAAAGAAGCTTAGAAAATGACACCACAGGGCCAGAGCACCGTATTCGTGTGCGNACACAGAATAATAGGTATACTTCATTCACGGTTACTTCCAACTTTTCTGAAGCCCTGCTTAAGTTCTACTTCCAGGATATCCTTCCGCCTCATGCAAAAGAAGCTAAGAAAATGACACCACAGGGCCAAAGCACCGTATTCGTGTGCGCTCTATGTAATTATATGTTGCCTATTTCTTACTACGCATTACCAACACACATATTCTCTCTCTGTGTTTATTTATATTAGTTATGTATTAAATATAACTTATAAATAAAATTTAAGTAAAAGTTCAATTTAACTAAAACAAGGTACTTGTATGTTAACGGAAGTATAAAACGCTTGTGATACATGATGACACCTGCCAAAGCTGAGGTTTGGACGTAGGTGTTGTAATCTGTTCTGTGGCGTGAGGCGCCAACACTTAATACTAGTCCTCAGTGATCGGGCGTAGGAATGCTTCGACACTGTTGTTTAATGGTTCAATTCACTAATGAATGAATACTGGGTAATTCATATTTCACAAATCGAGGTTTTATTGTGGCATGGACATGTGAATTGATACATGAACCCTTGAGACAACTCCCTCCCTTTTCTACGTATGTTCCGTACAATTCTCGTCGTAAAAAGGGGGGTGGGGGATCTTCGTCGCACTTGTTGGATGATTCTAAAAGATCCTTCACACTGCGGGATAACTACTAAAGGTCCTTCACACTCGCTGGATGACTGTACTTATCTGGCTTGCTGTGCTGGTAGTTGTTCTTGCAGATGAGGTCCGGTGAGCTGGAACTGCTCTCGTCCTGTCACGGGCGCCTCGGTGACTCGTCTCGACGTCCCTCCTTCTCGGGTCGACGCAGGACTCTGCGTCTGATGGCGGCTGGCTGCCGTGCTCGTCTCCTGCGGAATCACTCCTCCCTCCCGGAATCTCATCGGCCGACTGCCCTGTTTCCTCGGACTCCTGCGGTTTTGTAGGCCCTCATTGCCATATTAAACTGCCCCCGCTTCTCCAGGTAGCCGCGGACCGCCCCCCTGGGTAATCAACCGCGGGCGTGTACTCCAGCTCTGCACTTGGGTCCAGCGTCTGCTGTTTTGTTCTGATTTACCAGTTTCAGCACTCTGTCCGTGAGGAAATAATTGAAAGGGGCCTCTCGTTGCGCTCGTCCAAACGCTCTCTCGGTTTTTATTGTGGTCGAAAGCCTGGGACAAAACACAGCCTGGCGAGGTCATAAATACGTCTCGCCGTTCCTGCCTGCTCGCGGAGTCTGGCGTCTGTCCCTCTATTCTGCCTGGAGGTTTGTTGTTTGGTTCGGCGTTGTGGGAATACTTCGGGATCTCCCCCTGGCCGCTGCCTTCGTGTTCTTCCCGCTGTCACTTGATCCCACACCGTGACGCTATTCTCCCGCATGTCCGCCTTCCCATGCAAATAGTCGTCTTGTAGGGCCGATCNACTTGATCCCACACCGTGACGCTATTCTCCCGCATGTCCGCCTTCCCATGCAAATAGTCGTCTTGTAGGGCCGATCCTGATTGATGTCGTTCGCCTGTGAGCTTCGTTAGAGCGTGGTACGGACGAATAAAATATAGGGACGCCGCAGGCGTCAATGACATATTTAAGAAACCACCAAACACGTAATATGTGGGTTTTTTTCTCAAAGGTTTCATTCAAACAGCGCGAATAAACTGCGAATAGTCTATAAGTATAAATAAGTGACCTATAGAGCACACAGTAAAAAAAAATCTCTCTACTTGCTGCAAATATTTTTTTGTAAACTAGTTGCTAAAGATTTTCCTTAAATAGAGCAGAAATGTTGTATGTTTAAAATACATTATTTTAACAAACGTAAAATACAGGACGCTCAATTTTTATAATAAACTTGAAGTAGACAGCTTGTTTGTTAAAATGTAATATTATTTTTACACATCCCACACTAAGGTTTTGTGAAATTAATTCAAATTTTTTTTTGGCGTTACAAAAATATCGTTAGCAACCAGTTTGCAAAGAATTTCTTGTAAAATGCAAATAAATATTTAAGTTGTGGTGGTTCCTTTTATCTAGGCGTATGGATTCGCCGTGTCCTATTGGCTACGGCGTTCTTTGAAAGAGCCGCTATTGGTTACAGGCTCCCGTCGGACAAGTGAGTTACCAGCACCTGCTTGACGAACGGCGTTCCGAAATGTTGTTGGTCAGCGGAGTCATTTTTCTGGCGTATGCAGCTGGCGTTCGCGGTAAAGGGGTTGCGTCATATCTTCAATATTTAGTAGGATTTTCTGGGTCAACGATAATTATTTATTGTTACCTGGGAGTCATACTGCAGGCATGGCAGCACACCGAGAAAATCACAATGTTGTGGGAACCATCTAAACATTCTTAATATAGACAGCAAAACCAAAAGAACGGGTTGTTGTATTCCTGTTTGTAATTGTATTTGCTACTGTGCATATGGTTGCTACAGCAGAATACTGTGCTCCTATTCCTACTACACAACAGGTAGTACCTTCTACAGATCATCTTCAACAATATTTGATTGTTACCACAACGGTCACAAATGTAATAACTTAACGGAGTGCCCTGTTGATAGTACTAAACCGTTCTGTAATCGGATTTGAGGGTAGCACCAACAGATTATTCGGTTAGGACAATCCTAGTAGTGACAACAATCCAAATATTGTTGAAGTGGTTTTGTTGGGTCTACTGTCTATTTATGTTAACAATTTTTGATGATACCTACAACGCATCAGATGGCTGTTCTTATTTTAACAGTATTAATAATTATCAAAGCCATATTTTTTTTCTCAGTGTGCACACATGTCACCAATGCTGTAGTGTCTTAAGTTTATTACGTCTAGAAATAACGCTGTAAATTTTTACGTCCACGCAGGCCTGTTTACTGTGGTGATTTCACTTTTACTTTCAAGCTGGTTCTGTAATGCATTTCTGGTTTTTTATTTAAGTAGTTATTTCATAACTTGTAAGATATAATTCAACTGTAACCCTAGAAATTATTGGAAACGTTTAAGTTAGCACAGCTTGATCTATGCGCGACAGGCTGAACACCAAAATCGATTGAAATTACAGTAATATTCTTGATATTTTGGAATCTCACCCAATAATCTAATTCCGATCTCTTCCACGTATGTGAACTTTTTACATTGCTGTAGTTTCAAGCCCAATGCGACATTAACACACCTTAACCACTGTGCCCGCCAATATAACGTTCATGTCTGAAGTCGTCTGATTGTTGCCTTCGGGACGAGAGGTTCCGGGTTCGAATCCTGACCAAGCTGTGCATGTGTGTGCAGTAGACAAAAGCAATGATAATAACAACGTGGACTAAATTTCTGCAACAGTCGAAAGGAAATATCTATAAACAGCAGTAGCCAGGGAAAAGCCCACACTATTATCCGTCTCGAGTCACATGACAATGATTAGCTACTTGAAACGTTAAGTATATAGATACATTGACAAGGGGCTCGGGGCTCGGACAAAGCGTTGGGATGGAATTTTTCTTCGGTCAGCAACAGTACGTGTAAGGGCATATCGACTGAAGTTTCCCGGCTGTACGCAATGCATTCTGGTAATTGGAATTGTTTTAGACCTCATAGTTACATGATTGTTGTCATGCTTGCTCTGAAACCCAACCAGGAACCTCGACGCAAGTGAGTATGAAGTCTGTTTCCGGGTTTGACTCTTGGCATAATATTAAAGGAAATAGTGTCCAATACATTTAGCCAATAGAATGTCAGATTATATGTTTTAAAAGTGGAAATGGGAGTAAAATTAGTTTCAGAAAATGCAAAGCTGCCATGTTTAATTCGTAGCGTGGTAAGCAATAATACGGCTCGTATTTAAGTAGCACATAAAGCGCGATCCCAATGACGCGTGCATCGACATCCGGGTGATATTCTGATATACTCTTGAAATCAAACCTTTGAAAAATACCACTGTTCTTATCTGCATGTGTTATTAACAACTGGCACACTGAATGACAAGGGCCCGGCAAAGTAGTTCCATATCTTAACCGCTGAATTAAGAACGTTAGGCAAATATTTGTGGAATACTGAAACGAGTTATTTTGTTTCCTGTTGTTTAAATGCATGTGAGTGCACGAATTAGCATAGTCTCACGTGACTGATGCCGGAATAGAGTGATCAGGCTCATGGTAAAGTTGATTGTACATATAGTGGAAGAATAAACAGTGTGCATACAATTATAACTAAAGCAGGGCTCTCATTAGTGCTCGGTTCACCGTGAAGTGCCTATAGGCAGATTACCTCCGCAACTTCCACCCATAGACTGAAGATGAGGTAGAGTGACCTCGCTGGCTGCGCACAATCAGTCTCCGCGTCCCAACATTGAACTGCTCTTCTGCCAGCATCTCTAGCAAAAACGGCGTCGATTGGATTTGAGGTTAGAACACTGATTAGTAAACAAGTGCTTCGAGATGTTTTTGTACTTCCTCTAACCAATTTGTAATGCATTTTGATTAAATTCATACTGATAAAAGTATTTTATTCATATAAAGGCGCTTGTCTTTTGAAAACTAATATATAAACAAACGCGTTCATCACCGTCGACCATGTGGCTTTGACAGTTATGTTCCTTTGGGGTAGGTCAATGTTGGGTACATGCGCAGGAGACGAATAATCGGTTCACCTCATCTTTGGTCTATGCTTCCATCCCGCTGTCGTTTTCACGACGTAAAAGTCCGAGTGAGAATCTCAACGCCGTTCCGGATCAAGTTCGCAGAAAACACGTGGCGGACAATTGCTTGGCCGGTTGAGTCGGCGGTTGCCCGGTTGTTCAACTGTCGTGGCGGGTCCAGAGGTAAGGCTGGGCCTCCGACTTTCTTAATTAACAATAATGTTTGGAGGCGTAGGCGTGAGCCGGCCACAATGCGCCGCGGACCGATTGTCCATGCAGATACAGTTTAATTAATTACTCGCGCGTGGCCAGACGGTAGGTAGGTAGGTAGGTAGGTAGGTAGGTAGGTAGGTAGGTGGTTAGGTGTTACGAGGGGAGAGTTTTTTTGAGTAATGGCCACGGCTTCTCCCCAGCAGCGTCTTGCGTGGGTGTTCCAAGTATTCCTATACCCTTCCTTCCTACGCCGGTGTCTGATACCTAATCTCCTGGTTCTCGAGTTCCACGCCGCACCGGAGAAAATAAACAGCGCGCGCGAAGCTGCTTGGTGATACGGTTTAGTTGAGTTGAGAGATTTGGGCGGGGTTTAACAACGATGACTTGAGAGCCGGCGAGTGTGAAATGAGGTGAGAATGGAGCAGCGCCAAAATGCAAGGGTGGGGGAAACGGGAGTTCCCGAGAAAACCCGCTGACCAGGAAAATCCAGGAGTGAGCCGACCGGGGATTGAACCCANCGGGGGAAACGGGAGTTCCCGAGAAAACCCGCTGACCAGGAAAATCCAGGAGTGAGCCGACCGGGGATTGAACCCAGTTATCCTTGTTGGGAGCGAGCAGTCGAACCACTCAGCCACCGTGGCCTCTGATAGGGATTCGTGTAGATAATTTCGCTGTCTCACACGCTGCGTGTTAAGAAGTTCCCCCGTCATCCACCGAGGTGCACGTGACGATCGGAAACTACTGTACCAGTTGATTCCGGTTACACCGAGTGATGCGTTCAGTTCAGCCGGCCTGAAACTTCGGATGTATTTAGTGGTTATGCACCAAAATATTAACCAATGGTTTTTTGAAACCTTTCCCTTGAAANCCTGAAACTTCGGATGTATTTAGTGGTTATGCACCAAAATATTAACCAATGGTTTTTTGAAACCTTTCCCTTGAAAAAAAAGAAAGAAAGTACTACATGCACTTCCCGTAGCTTTCACGCCTTCCAAAATATGAAAAACTGCATTCGAACGTCGATTTTTACAAACGGGTGATAGAAAGTGTGGGATTTATGTGTAATGCCATTAATTTGCGTCTGGAAGTAGACGCCAATACCGCTGAAAACCTTAGGCGGTAGGTTTCNATACCGCTGAAAACCTTAGGCGGTAGGTTTATTGGTGATTGAGTGGTTAGACTGCTAGCCTCCACCAAGGCGAACCGAGTTCATTCCCCGGCCGGTGCACACCGGATTTTCACAAGTGGGAATCGTGCTGAACGATGCCACTGGTCGGCGGGTTTTCTCGGGGATCTCCCCTTTCCCCCGTCCATGCAATGCGGCGCTGCTCCATACTCACCTCACTTCACCCTCATCGGCTTTCAAGATCTCGATGTTCAGAGCCACCCAAATCTATTCACTCCCTCACGCTTAGGCGTTGTAGGTGTTTGAAGGTGATATGTTAAATAATATAATTAATGTATGAAATATTTATAATGTTGTTTGCTGCTTTTAAATTATTTAAGGTAATCCCCTTATACAGCGAAACCGATTATTAATCGTTAAGTTGTGTCATTCATAACGTTTTAGACCCAAGCCTACGCCTTTGTTTTATTGTTTTTAAGTACCACAATATTTCACCTGATGCTCGGAACTTCATAAACCAGTGTACACCAGTACATTCACTGCTTGTAGATTCCTCAATGAATTTCCGAATTCGCAGTTTGAATAACCCTTCTTTCGTATCACACATATGCCTATTTAAATATTATTTATGTATGTATGCCTATGTTTTATAAAATAATTAGTTGTTAATATGCAACAGAAGAAATGTTGATTTCGCAAATTGTAAACCGTTACGTTTTTTTTGCGTTAGAGAAGAGTTCATGTTCTTCCAGATTCGTTAGCTTCTTTCGTTTACGTTACCGTTACCGTTACATACGTATCTAATCGTGAAAAAAGGGGGGCTGTGAGTGGGGAGCTGGGGCGATGGCACACTTCTGGATTAAGACAAAGGGGAGGGGGAAGGTCTTGTACAGAATCTGACTCACCTGCTGCTTGAAAAAACGCCCTTTCCCAAAGTTAAGTTTTGAAATAATTAACATTAGTTTTTACGCACACATTTGACCCATTCTCGTATTTTACACAACATTCTTACCATGTCAGTATAAATATCACTATTTAAACATTATAATTGGTCTAAATGTTTATTAAATACACATGGAGTATTATGGTTCTGGATCTACATTGTTTTCTTGTGGCATCCTCTTGTGAAGCCTCTGGTGCCTCCAAGTAAATGTTTTGGCAGTTTGTTCATAATGGAGAGAGAGAGGGGGAGGGGAACTGCCTATCCCCACCTCCTGACGCCATTGATGGTAAGGGGAAGTCCTCGCGTACTTAAATAACCTCAGTTTCTAGGTACAGTCTGTGTTCGGGATGAACACACATAAGGAGGGGGCAGTGTTACACTCTGCAGCTCGCACCGGCCACGAGCTCCCGTTATGCTCGGCATGGCTCTGGGAGTGAGGGGAGGGGGGCACCTCCTCCCAGGCAGACCCGATCGAGACCACGATTAGAAACCAGATCCTCAAGAGTCGAAACTAACACGTGTAATTGGACGTCGTGGGTGTGGAGTTCGTCATCAGGAGCAGAAAGGCGTAAATTGCGAAAAATTCTGAGAGGAGCTGATAGATTCCGAAATTGACAGTTTTCGAAAATAGGAGATTACGGGAGAGGTTTATCGTACAAATATTTCAATTTAAAATCAAGTAGGCACTGCTTTGTATCAAAAGCCGATAAAATCGTATATTACATCTGAATTTTTATCTTCAGTATTCATCGCCAGCATTTTAAAGACAGAAAAAAAGGATGGATTGGAAATAAGCTTTATTTCTTGTGCATGTGCAGTGCTTTGATTTTTTTTATTACGGCAGTGTAAAATACATATATATGTTCCATAGAATTATTTGTTTCTAAATCCACTTTATTGGAAATTAAATTTATTAAAAACCTACCATCTTCTACTTATATACTTTTGCAATGTATTAACATATAAATACAGACACAACATTATTTTAGCATTTTTCTTCTATAAATAAATTCAAAGGAGTGTTATGAAATAATATCTAGAATCTATTGTATGTGCATAAGCCTGAATGGTGAGCAGGGTCTATATGTAACAAGGGCAGGATCTACATGGATGACAGCCAGAGCCTACGTGGACGACAGGTAGAGCCTATGTAGATGACAAACAGGATCTATTTCGATGACAGGCAGGGTCTAAGTGGATAACAGGCAGGGTCTACATGGATCTCACGTCATACTGCACTGCAGCACAGCTGTTTCCCTAGCCGCCAAGTAGGGACATCCCTTTGATTGGCAGCGCCCGACCTCTGTAAGGTCAACCCCAGTGGGACCAACTGACAATGGACTGAGATACACTCAATCAGCGCGGAGGAACAATCACATGAATGGCATAGAGAGTCTATGTAAATGACATGCATGAACTACGCGGATGGCCGGCAGGGTCTTCATGGATAACAAGAGGCTGGTAGTGGAGGCTGCCCTATGCGTGGTTCAGATGTCATTCCATCCAGCCCGATGATTGGGCGAGGTGAGAAATGAGAATATAGTGGAGCATCAGCAGTAGAATGAAGACGGTGGAAGAAACTGGAGTACCCCGAGAAACCCCTCGCTCTACGGAAGTGTCTGCCACATTACCAGCATGACAATCTCCGTTCAAGAAATTCTCAACCACTGGCGTGCGGGTTTGAACCGCGAACCCCAGCGGTAGGAGCAATGAAGCTACTATGAGACCAGTTTATATAAACTATATAGCTATCTAAAATGTTTACTTATATGACTGAGTTAGGCATGAAAGTAGTATTTGAGAATGAACTAATTCATTCAAGTTTTTTTAACCCTCTGATTATATGTTACAGATTTTTCTCCGAATGTGTTTAGAAGCAATATAATAAATATATCTGATTTAGCAGTCGAGTTCTCAAAATAAAAATTCATATCGTGGAAAAAATAAACCTTCTGAAGCTAAACTACACCTAACAAATATTTTTTTATATATCCTAACTAATATTTTAAATGCGAAAGTGTGTTTGTTTGTTTGCTTGTCCTTCTTTCACGTCGCAACGGAGCCACGGATCGACGTGATTTTTTTTATGGAAATAGTTAGAGGGTCGGATTTTTTTTAGTAAAAATAGCGCTCGGGGTACAATGCTGCGTCAATGTAAGTTGATAGTGTGGGACGAAAGCACAATGTCACACAAAAAGCGATAGAGGCCCTAAACCTAACTCTACAGGATATACGAAACAATACAGACATTATGGGAGGAATGGTTGTATTACTGGCTGGTGACTTCCACCAAACTCTACCGGTGATTCAGAGGGGCACACCTGCAAATGAAATCAAAGCCTGTCTCAAGTCGTCAAGCTTATGGGCAAATGCCAAGAAATTCAGTTGGACGGCAAATATGAGAGTGCATCTCTACAATGACGTTGATGCCGGACATTATGGTGATGTACTATTAAAAATTGGAGATGGGCTGTTAGGAACAGATGCCGAGGGCTGTGTGTCACTAACGGGGGATTTTAGTAATTTGGTGCAGAGTGATACGGAACTGATTGCTAGCGTTTACCCAGATCTAAAAAGAAATATAAGTGACGACTAGTGGCTATGTAAAAGAACGATTCTAGCACCAAAAAATGACATCGTTAGTGCCCTGTTCTGTGTTTATGATCTGTGTCTATATACTAACAAATACTGTTATTTCTCCCTATAAGTTTGTTACTATAACCATGCAATTGATTACAAGTGTAAACATAATTTGTAAATAAATAATTTTGGTTACCTTTTATCTTTATGACATGTATCGAGATAAGGAAAAAAAATTCAGACCAAAATTCTATTAGCATGACAGTGGATTATTCTTTAATGAACGATGTTAAGCTGCAAAGATAAACTATTTATTTAAATGTAAAAGTAATTTTAACGAGAAGCCACAGTGAAAGTTCAAGTTTGGATGAATGATTTGATAGTCTGGTGACGAGCAATTTCCTCATGTGTTGGATGGTGCCTTGGTAATGTGATTATTTTCGGGCTTGTCATGAAAAAAATGCGACACGAGTAGTTAGAATTCGTATGTTCACGCGATCAGGGAACGGGAACGGGGAAAAGGGAAGAAGCCCGCGGCCATCTTGGATTTCCCTTTTTTCCTTAGGAATTTCCCCATTTCGCTCAAAAACGTGCAAAATTTTCCTCCTTTCCCTCAAAAACGTCTAAAATTTCCTCGAATTTCCCTTTGCACCAAATTTTTATGAGTTGCTCTGTCCGAAAATAGCATGACTCTAAAATGTGGTTAAGTGAATCCTTTTTGGGGAATGAGGGTTTTAAGGTTTACCCTGACATTCACGCTCTGTCATTCCATGCCAGCACCATCCATCTTGTCTAAAGAATGTTCGAGTTAATTGCCTTGTCATGTAACTTCTCTCATTGCTTCCAGTCTCTCTCACCCACGTCCGCTCAATCCCTTGGGGGGATTTCCTTATATTCCTTCCAGTCTCCTTTATTTTTTTTCTAGTGTTTGTTATTTTATTCTCACGCTCCCTCACTTCTTCCTGTCTCTCTTTATTTTGTACGTTCTATCCCACTGGGCCTTTTTTCACAGTCCTTCCGGTCTCCTTTATTTTCTCTCTTATGTCTGTTTTTTATTCTTATGCTCCCTCATTCCTTACTGTTTCTCTCTCTTATCCACTCTATCCCTTGGGGTTTTCTCATATTCCTTCTGGTCTCCATTCACCTGGCGTCCTGGTGGGGGACGAGTCTCATGCGCTGTCGCTCCACCTGGGTTTTCTCATACTCCTTCTGGTCTCCTTTCACCTGACGTCCTGGCGGGGACGAGTCTCATGCACTCTCATTCAACCTGTGCTTCACGGAGCGAAGTCTGTCCTCGCACGCTAGCTTAAAGTCACTCCGCGCGCACGCCAAGTATGGCCTAAGCTCACTTATAAGCATAGTTTGTTTTAATTTCTGAACCGTTTAAGATTTAGTTACTTAGCCACATTGTAGAGTCATGCTATTTTCGGACTGAGTGACTCTTAAAAATTTTGGTTAAGAGGAAAATTTGGTAAAAGCTTAAACTAAGCAACATAGGCTGTCAGAGCAACATGTATTAATTATACATGCAATACTTACAAATATGAGCATATGTTGTTTAGCGAAAACTAATACATGGGAAGACTCTTAACAACTAACAAATGGTTCATAATGTGTTTTTTTTTTAAAAGAGTTATTATTATTTAGATAACCAAACTCATGAACCATTTCAATTATGAATGATAGAGTTTTAGTCGAAATATTTACTAAGGTAAATTTTAACTAGAAGAGTATTTCAAGCAATCGTCTTTTGGTTAAATGTTTACCCGATAAACAGGCTTCAACACCTGAAAACAAATGGGGAAAAGTGATATTTATAGTACTTCAGTAATTACAGTCTCCATAATATGTGAAAAACATAATTTGGTCAGGGAACGTTTTGTGTATATATATTATGCGAGTTATTTTTATTTTATTGAAAATATTGGCATTGTCAGTTTTGAATATGACATTTTTTGCTGGTAGGTAGATATGTAGGGCTGAACGTCTTGTAACACAGCGAGGTCATTAGAGACAGAGTTATTTGTGCTGAGAAGGAGGAACGGGGAAGTAATGGGCCATGGTCTGCAGTAAGGGTCAATTTCAGCATTCGCCTGGAGTGATTTTCGGAAACCATGGAAGACAGAATATAGGGTGGCCAGACGGATATGCTAACCCTGGTTCTGTCGAAAGCGACTCCGAAGATTCACCACCACTGTGCCACCTCGCTAGGTTGTATCACAGAGTAGATAAGTCTACAGACAAGAAATTTCGTGGCTGTTTGCCTTTGATGTGGACGTACCGTTTCTGTTATCGGCTTCGTAGTAGATCTGGAAAGGGATCTTGTGTCTCGCTGGCTCGTACACTAAAGATGACGTAGACGACCTCACTGGCCATGCACCACCAGCCTCCGTGTCCCCACACTGAACTGCTCTCCTGCCAATACGACTAGCAAAAACCGGCGTGGATTGGATTTTAGGTCAGAACACTCTTCAGTAAACAAGTTCTTTGAAATGTTTGCATAGTTCCTAGAACCAATTCGGAACGCAGTAAGATTGATTTGAAATTGATGAACGTATCTTATTAATATAAAAGCACTAGTCTTTTGAAAATTAAGATGTAAAAAAAAAAACAAGTTCATCATTGTTTACCACGTGGCTTTGACAATTGTGTTGCTTTGGGGTAGGTCAGTGTTGGGTGCAAGCGCAGAGGACGAATACGATCTCTACCTCATCTTTAGTCTATGGGCTGGCTACTGCGTGTTACGGAAGGTACCCTACTGGCTGAGCTGTCAGTTGGCAAGTAAGTTACCAGGCGCTGATTGGCGAAAGGAGTTCCGACATGTTGCCGGCCAGTGAAGGTATATTGCGGTTGGAGCTTGCGGGATAAGCGTCTGTTTCAGCTCTGTATTCTTAAGTACTCAGTATAAGTAAGGCCGGACTTTGGGTGCTGGAGTTACGCACATTTACCGGTGTCCGGGTGTCTAGCTCTCTTTCCTCGAATTGGTGGGCGGCCAGGGAAAAGCGACATTGAGAATAGAAAGTGCGGCGGCAGGAAATGCCTGAGAACAGGAATTGGTCGACCGCTCTGAGAGCACATGCCGGCCGGCTCTGATGGAAGCGACTTCCAACTATCGTGCATGACGAACCTTCCACAATCATTGTGGTCCATAAAACACCCTCGGCCTATAGTATATTCGCGGTTCCTTCACACTTTTTCAACCAAACCTTTGAAAATTCATACTATGTATGACATTTGGTTGTTTCATAGTTATGTTACGTATAAAAAGCGTTTTATACCTCTGTTAACATAAAAAAAAAATAACATTACATTATTTTTTGTTAAACTAAAATTGTAGGTGTATATTTTATCTGTAAATTATAATTTTTCAATTATAATTAATATAAATAAAAACAGCGAGAAAATAAGTGTGTTGGAAATGCCAGGTAAGAAATAGCTGTTATGCGAAATATGATTACACCGAGTGCGCATGAATGCCGTGCATTGACAGATTGGTGTAATTTTCTAGACTTGGTTAAGGTTTGTTTGCACGAGGCGGAGGAATATCCTGGAAGTAGAACTTAAGAAGCGTTTAAGAAAATATTGAAGTAAACGTGAAAGGTGAAAGGACTATGGACGTTCACAGTCCTCGTTCCTGGCTTTATCGCATTCTTACTACGGTTCCGGCGTTCCACAGAGGTGGCAACTGATTTGTCTGCGCTGCTCCTAGTGTATGCCATTGCTGCCTCTCCCGCCTTCAGGCATTGTTACAATATTGTGCGACAGTTCGTCGGCAACACGACACTCTGCGACCGTCGCACACTAATTGCTGTCCATCGATTTTAAAATAGCGCGACTTTGTCGTTGCGTTCATGTGCGTTTACTGCCCTCTGTCGTCGTAAGTGGAAACTAAAATGAGCGAAACCCGGTGTGAACACACAAGCTTCTAAGTGTTGTTTATTTATCTATATGATATTGTTATTACAGAGAACTAGATATTTGCCCAAGAAAACTCTCCCTTTCTGCCTATTTCTCCTTCGTCTGTTGTGCGTCAGAAGGGTTGTCAGAACAAACAATCTAATTTTCTCTTTCATTCGTTCACACGTCACCTGGAACAGAATTTTGTATAAGGAGCGTTGTTAATTTAGTTTCTAGCATGTTACCACAAGCTGGTTGTCATAATCTTGCCAACATTGCTGCAACGTGCTATATTGTTGCTTCACTGCCGTTTACAACTATATGGAAGCTGAATGCGGATCACCAACTGCGTATTGTGAACAAGGTCTTAGTCCGGACATATCTTCTGTGCGTGCATTGTTTGAACGCTTACGCATGTCTCAGAAAATAAATATCCTTAAAGAAGAATTTTCGCCAGGAAAGATAAAAATGAAATATCTAAGCCCGTACGATTTTGTTTTCACCATGTAAGGTGTATTAATGTGAAAAAATCGCATTTTTGGAGCTTACCTGCGGTTTCCTTAAGAGGCAGAAGAAAAGTAAAACCGTACAGTCGTAGTTTCGTCTGTGGGCTTTCATCGTGTGTCTCACTGTTACAACTCGCCTCGCATCTAGAAGAACCGGGTTCGATTCCCACCGGGGTCGCTCCCGGATTTTCACATGTGGGAATCGTGCCGGACGATGCCGCTGGTCGGCAGGTTTTCTCGGTGACCTTCCGTTTCCCCCCACCCTTTTATTCCGGTAGCGCTGCTTCATACTCACCTCGCCTCACCCTCATCAGCTATCAAGACCTCGATGTTAAGAGCCACCCAATTCCTCCACTCCACTCCCACTATTACAGATGTGATTTGCACACGGAAGTGTGACGACGGAAGCAGTGCATGCCGGCCGGTCTAGCGCTTTGTCCGTAAGAGCGATGTGGCGCTGGGCGCACATGTTATTGTCACCCGTATCGATGTGCTTCGAACGCGGGGAAAGAAATTCCGTTTTATGTACTCTTAACCATAAACCAGTTATGTTTTATCTAATCCCTGTGCCGTTGGGGTTCTATCAGAGCAACTGCGAGTGTGTGGGCTCGCGATCTAGAGGCTCACGCTGACCTCCACGGAGCTCCGTCTTCGGCCGGCGGGAACCTGGGGCCTCTCCTCGCCGGCCACGTGACGGTGTATTTTAACACGCGTAGCTTAATCGCAGGGCGCGTTCGTTAACGACGGGCCCCGCTCTCAGTTGACAGCCGCGGCCCACTCCCGTCCGAGGTATGTGGGTGTGAACCTCTTCCCAACACGCATTCCTTCTTCTCTCTGTCCTCTCCCTTCTCCTGTTACAACAACCTGCCTCCCCCTCTCTCTCTCTCTCTTCCTCTGCCGGTCGATTGTTGTTCATTTGGCCGGCCGCCACCAGGCCGTGTGTGGTCCATCCTCACCTCACCCCCTTCAGAACTGACTCCTTCGGCAACGAGCCTCGGCTGTCGCCCCTTCCCCTCTTTGTGGACAACACCTCCTCGTCCATCTGCGACGCCCTACTCATCCTGATCGTCCTGGACGTCTGACAGACACCGGCACATCCTGCTGATTGCCGATGGCCAACCCCTGCTCGCTGCTGAGCATCACAAATAATGTTTGCCTTTTCAGGAAACGACGCACTTTACAGTTTTAAAAATATCAACTTGTCGTTGAAACTAGTTTTTCAAAGTGCATACAAAAGTTTTTTAAACACGTTAATATATAGATAATATTCTCCAACATCTATTTACATTGTTAGATACTCACCGCTTTTTATTATTCTCTGGCTACTGGCGGTAGATAAGCACAGAAGCTGTCAGTTACGGAAACTTCGCTACTGAAGCGCCAAGAAAAATTTGAGTTCTGTTCTTTTGAGCTATCCTCATTGTGTTGTCAGGCTTTAACATGGGGACAAACTCCGGCAGGGTATACCTGGCGGTACAATAAGACGAATAATTTATACAACTCATGGTCCACCTTAAAAATGCGGACAGTAGAAGAATCTAAAAGTGGAGGGGAAGATGCACTCGGTACCATATGAAAACGTCTTGTAGTACATCAATGGAATTTTGTACAATAATATGTTTATCTGTGGTCATCAAGAAGGGTCACATGGTGCAACTGCGTGACTCGTATGTTATAAGAAATAATCACACATGATGCAGACTGTATTGGCCTGTCATGTTTACTTTCACATATAAGGCAGAACAGTATTAACGTAGTTGTTTCGTCTAATGGGGACTGCTCAACCATCACACATTTTCTACTGTGTGATCGTCCCCACTCCAATTATCACCACAACACCCNGGCCCCCCCATAATCCCCACCCAGTGGGCAGACTGACACTGGCTGGGGCAGCAAATACCTCTCACTCGACGTCACTGAACTCTGCACGCTTTCTGGTCGAGGTGGGCAGTTACACCGGACTCTTTTTCTGTGTCGTGACCCCTTGTTTCATTATTTGTAACAAAACATGTGATAATATATACCCTAACACAATTTACTTTGTGCAACAGGGTGGCAACTTCTATTATTTGTAATACTGGGTTGAATAACACATTCAATATACTTGCCTTCTTGGTGACCACAGATCAACATATTGCTGTACAAAGTCCCGTTGGTATATTGCAAAACGTTTTCATATAGTATCAAATAAAATGTACTTTTACCTCTTCTTTTAACGGGGCCGCGGTAGCTGACAGGTTAGACTGCTTGCCTCCCGCCAAGGCGCACCGGGTTAAATCACCGGCCCGGGTCACTTCTAAGTTTTCGCAAGGGATAATCGTGCTGTACGATGCCATTCGTCAGCGAACTTTCTCGGGGAGTTCCCACTTCACCCGCCCTTACATTCCGGCGCTGCTCCATTCTCACCTCATTTCACCCTTATCGGCTCTCAAGACCTCGTTGTTAAGAGCNGCCCTTACATTCCGGCGCTGCTCCATTCTCACCTCATTTCACCCTTATCGGCTCTCAAGACCTCGTTGTTAAGAGCCACCCAAATCTCTTAACTCAACTCCTTTTTTAACGCTGTCTGCTGTCCATACTTCCTGAGGAATACCATGGGTTGTNCACCCAAATCTCTTAACTCAACTCCTTTTTTAACGCTGTCTGCTGTCCATACTTCCTGAGGAATACCATGGGTTGTATATATCATTCGTCTTCTTTTACCCCCTGTAATATCCTTATAATTTTGCCTCCATATTTTAGAGATACCTTGATTTATACTGTCTAGTATTTGCTGCTGGTTCGTTTGCTTCTCGTTTTGTTTTGTTGCGTCTAGTTTGGCAGAACTCTTGGCTGAATTGCTTCTTATTGAATAATTTTTATGTTTTAAGTATCTGTTGGCTTCTTTACATGCATATTTTTAATGTCTCCCTGCATGTTTTCCTTGGCGACATAGCTCTGCAAAGGGGTATGTCCAAAGCAATTTTTTAATTAATCACTTACCTCCATTGCAAGTATCATTCAAATAACAAATCAAGAATTGTTCAAAAGTTAGGAACTTTGTTCCTGTCTTGTGATTTTAATTTCAGTTCAATTGTAGAACATTCTACTTTTCTTATTGGACACATTTTCTAAATGGTTATGAAAATTCGTTTTGTCTAAATAATGGCTACCAGATAATCACAAATTTCCATTTAATCAGATTGTTCACACATGCAACTTTCGAGATAATCGTTCAAAGTTACTATATTGATATTATAACTTTACATTTTCTTAGGAGGGTTTGGTGGAAATAATTCTCAAACAACTGCATTATCTGCTGCACACGCCGACAAGGGACGTTATTGCATTCTCAGTAACCAAAATTAGTTATAAATTACTTGGCTACAGGAAAATTTTCCAGGGGATACAGTCATTTTAGTGAACCATTACNTAACCAAAATTAGTTATAAATTACTTGGCTACAGGAAAATTTTCCAGGGGATACAGTCATTTTAGTGAACCATTACATAGCACATTTCATAAGATGTTCTCCAGTTATAATCCTTGCGGATAAATTTTTGTAAATTCTTAACTCGGTTTCCATTTCTTCGTTTATCCTCCAAAATGTTTAAAGTACTAATATAAAATATTCTAGATCAGTTATTCTGACCATGTTAAATAATTAAAGTGAAAATGCGTTTTCAAAGATGCGCCATATGTCCGGAAGTGAGCCACTGATATATCACTAATCACATGTTGTTNTAACCAAAATTAGTTATAAATTACTTGGCTACAGGAAAATTTTCCAGGGGATACAGTCATTTTAGTGAACCATTACCTAGCACATTTCATAAGATGTTCTCCAGTTATAATCCTTGCGGATAAATTTTTGTAAATTCTTAACTCGGTTTCCATTTCTTCGTTTATCCTCCAAAATGTTTAAAGTACTAATATAAAATATTCTAGATCAGTTATTCTGACCATGTTAAATAATTAGAGTGAAAATGCGTTTTCAAAGATGCGCCATATGTCCGGAAGTGAGCCACTGATATATCACTAATCACATGTTGTTNGAGTGAAAATGCGTTTTCAAAGATGCGCCATATGTCCGGAAGTGAGCCACTGATATATCACTAATCACATGTTGTTGTTGTTATTATATCTCATAGAGTACCGTTGTCTCTGTGCCACTTTCTTTTCGGAAACCATAAAATCTCTCAGGTAAACTACCCTCAACCTCCAAAAAAGTATTAAGTAGACATTCGTCAACATCTTACAGATTTCCCCATGATGGAAAACAGTTTTACTAATTGGAATGTCTTATGTTACCAGATGTTATTTTGATGGCCCATTAAACAAGATGTAAACAATTTTCAAGTCTAGATAAGGCGCCTAACAGTGAACCTTCTTCATTCAGTCATGCAAGTAGATGAAGCGTTTCTTCGCGATCTCTCTTACAAACTTTCAACAAACTTTCGTATTATCATGCGGTTTTACACATACGATGCCAGTTCTTCCCAGGCGGAATCAGGCGTCTCTGCATTGTATGTATTGTCGGCTTCATCTTTCTTGGAGTTATCTCACAAAGTCACCAGAGCTTCCTGGTGAGTAACTTTAAAATAGTATAATTGAAAATGTTGAAGTCTCCGCGTTTTGCCTTTTTACAACTCAGCTCATGATTCTGCTATATCTGAAAGTATTTCCAGTAGTCCAAAAAATCACACCAAATTTTATTAAGTCTGTCATATCAATTGTTTGTGGCAGTACGTCATAAGTTTCGTGTTTTATCGCTGAAAATTTGAAAACTGACAACCACTTATCATACTATTTGGGTTTCAAGACTTATCAAGAAATATGTAGCACTTAATGATACACCATTTTAGTTTGTTTCAAGAAAATGGCATTAATTTACTACGTAAGTTAGAAATATAAAAATATCACTTAATACTGCGCAATAAAATAATATTTCTTCATCTGATCGATGTCATCATATTATTTTATTTTTCCATTCACCAGTGATGGCTCATCCTTAGTGACAACATCACCATCGAGACTAATCAACTCAGGGTGTAATGATCCTGAAATATAACAACATTTTAATTATCCTCAAATATGTTTTGTTTATTTTAAAGATTTACAATGCAGACTTTTGGAAACTTAGTTGCGCACATCTCAGAATCTAAACATTCATAATCCTGGGTGCATTTCTCTTGATTTGGCCACGTGACTAATGGTGATAATAGGAGTAAAAGAAACGGCATTCAGTGTGCAAAAACCTTGTGTGAAATACGTGCCATGCCACTAATACCCACATAGAAACTTCGACTGAAATACTGTGGCAGTTGGCGGTAGAAGGAAGACAACAGTAGTGTCGAAATGAATATCCTAAACCAAATAATCAATTGGCAGGTTAAATACACTGCCTGACACAATAACAACATAGGCATCTTACTCTTCTTTAGCAGACATGTACACTGTAAAATATTTCTGGTAAACTTCCTAAACTGTAATATAAGTTTTTAACCTATACAGTGTACGGAAATAGTAGTACGTATTAGGCTGAATATATGGGGATGTTTAGCATCGCTAGTATGCAAAGTTGGGAACTTTCCTACGCATATGAGTCTTTCCTGAGCAACTGTAGGTACGTTACCATGGGTGCATGGGAAAATATTTTACCACTCGCGCTTTGTCACTGTACGTTTGCACTGAAGTGGTAAATTTACAAGTAATTTTTTAGAGTGCACCCCCCCCCTAGCCTATCTTTGTCGCACTGGTAACTTCCATGTAAGCGCAGTTTACGAACCGAGCAGAAGGTAGCTACAGGCAAATACGACTGCCTCTTATCGGCACAATATCTCCCGCAGTCGGATACGAACTCGTGACTCTCTGCGACATTACCTGGCGTTTGCATCCTCAACGTGGCCACGGCAGAAATATTTCCTACACGTCGACGTAACATATTCGTGACCGAGCCATCTCGCACCGATACCTGCTGGTTTGAAATAAGTGTTCCACTTTCAGAGGAGCAGGTTACAGCTCGTGCGGGACTTTATTTATTTTACTCTTCGCGTCGCTTGCATCACGCGACTGTGAGTAATCTACCGCACTTATCACGCGAGAGGGACTCCGCCCCTCTGACTAATCAAACGTCACGAGCAACTAAAAGTAGGGTTAATTTGTTGTTTGTACAGTCAAGTCTCAAAACATGTACTCATTTAAAGAAAGCAAGCGAAGAAAATTTGAGTTGATGCAAGTTAGTTTTTACGATGCAAGAATAGATTCATACATATATAGCATATCCCACACAGAGCAAAAACATAAAAAAATATTTATTAATTACAATTTTTAGAGTTATAATTACTTTGCAAATAATAAATATATAAGAACAAAATAAATGCAAAATATAATAAAGTAAGTAATAGTTTCTCCTACTTATTCATGTGTTTCTGATTGATTTTCGGAACACATTATAACATGTTGTGAAACATTATAAAAATTCCATTAAATATTCAAAAAATGAAGAAAATCAAAATATTTAGTGTTTACGGCTCTCTTTGCTAAATAAAACTATCTTTAAGTACGTAAATATGGCGCACCGATTTATATGGAATTAATGGGAGAGGACATCTGCCACACTATCCAACTATCGCAGTCTGGATATTTTATTGCAAAGAAACATGAATGGTCCGCGCCGATTTCTGGATTGTACAAGTCTTTGAAACACTATACATATTCTGAAACAAGGGTTCGAGTCGAGGGACTAATTATTAGGTGTCAACTACCCACTACTGACTGAGAAACCACAGACTATAATAGTAATTATCAAATACAAGATTAATATAAACGAAAAAAGCTGAAAATTAAAACATAAAGAGCAAGCTTGCAAATAAAAACACTGCTTATCAGTAATATAGTCAGTAGAGGGATTATGGCGACTTTGACATATCGGGAACTGGGACCGGATGTACTATGTCATTCCGGTCGGCCGGTGGCCATCTTGGATCCAGGAGACCTTGAAACTGAACTTGCCCCCGGTGACATTTATTGAAAATCAAAAAAAAAAAAAAAAAAATTCTGAAAAATACCAAAAAATCTAAAAAAAAAAAAAATGTATAAAAAATTATATCAAAATGTTTAAAAATTATTGAAAAATTATTTAACATTTAATTTAGAAATGTATTTAAAAAAAATAATATTTGCTGAGGTTCCTCACACCGCCCTCCACACATACTCATTTCACCATCTTGGTAGACGCAGTTCACCATCTTGGTAAGCATCACAGCCACCATCCACCATTTTGGATGGTGTAGTCCGCAATATTGCTAGGTGCAGTTAGCCATCTTGGTAGGCGTCACCGCCACCGTCCACCATCTTTATTTTTCGTTCGTCATTTGTTTATACATTACTGGAGTTTGTCTATCACCTTCGTTCGACCACCATCTTGATTTTTTTTTGTCATTTATTTTACATTTCTGGTGCTGTCACTAGAACCGCGCCCAGCAGACGACTGACCCCCTCTACTCCCCCTTCCAATATATTTGATTGACAAATTGCCCCACCCCTGATTCTCATTGGCTAATTGCCCCACCCCCATCACTCACTCCACCAATTATTCACCTCCGTTTGACCAATTAGTCGGCAGGCCTCCACCCCCACGCCTGATAACACTGGTCAACATAATTTTTTTCCACAAGGAAACTGAATAGCGACCCTAGTCCAGTTTTTTTATGCTGAATTCAAATATGTAATCAGATTTATTTCATCAGGCATAGTTTTCTTGTGAAATTTATTTTCGTGTAATATACTCCTGTATAATGCTACTCGCTCCCTGTGAGATACAGGGCGGGTCGTAGGGTACGAGTTACCTCTCTGGCTCAGACTACGGGTGCCTTGGATGTCGAGGGTTGAAACCTCGGGCAATGTTTTGTCCGCTTTCCTTATGTGGCCGTAAGGGCTAAAATTTGTCGGGGGCGAATTTGTTTGAAGGCGGGTTGTACTCTTTCTTACCAAGATGACTATTATCCTCTGCGACAGGGAGAGGTGGGGGGAAGCAATAACTTGGTCTCTCAGTGTTTTAATAAAGAAGTCTATATTAGGCAAAAAATTTACACACTGTCCGAATCTGTACCCAGCAAGTTGGGAGTGTTAAGGGCGGATCAAATACCAAATATCTCACGGATTTTAACTTGGTGGACGTTAGGAGTCGGGGACTCAAAGGCTACTTGAGCGAAGAACGCTGGCACTTAGCTGTATCTGACTCGGCGCTTTCCCACGCGTCTTGACTCGGCGGCGACATCGCTAGACGCCCTCTGTCTTTTCCCACGCGTCTCACTCGTGGCGCCTCGGCGACACCCCTAGACGCCTTCTGCCTTTCCTCACGCGTCTCGACTCGGAGGATCTCGGCGACACCGCTACACGCCTTCTGCCTTTTCCCACGCATCTAGACTGCCTGTCAAAAATTGCACTATTTTAATAAGCAGGTGGCCATTAGCCAGTATTGAAATTGTAGTGAGCTTGACAACACATGCAGTGGTTTTATGCTGTATATTGTTTCTATTTGTAAGTTTTATGAGTTATATAAATGTTTCAATATGCCAAGAACGTGTTTAAATCATCCAAACAATTTCTGCTACTGTGTGATGAGCTGACCTTCAAGTCTCAGAGGTGAAATTTCACACCACTTGTGAAAAAATGCAACGCGCTTTATTTTGGGTGTAAAGCTGGTGATTTCGATAAAGACTGGTCCCCAAACATATGCTGTGTATCATGTGTTAGGCTTCTCACTGGATGGAAAAATTCTACTCATCATATGTCGTTTTCAGTCCCTATGATTTGGAGGGAAATGAAGGACCACGAGTACGCGTACAGAATCCCTTATTTTGTACACATATTTTCACATAGGAGGTCCACCTCAACACCAGCCCATTCTTCACTCGACCTCTTGCCCCCAACAGGACGAAACCAGTTCGATTCCCGGCAGGGTCTCTCCAAGATTTTCGCCCTTTCATTCCCCAAAAACATTCCTTACTCAGTTCGTTTGTTTGTTAAACACAACTCAGCCGACTTAAACAGCCCGAGAAATACACAATACTTCACATTGAACCATATTACTTGTAACGCACTTTCTCGTTCAATTTTTCTTTAAAACAGACCCTTGAATTCGATTTTATACACCACAGATATAATAAGTTTTTTCAGAAAAGCAGTAGGGTAAAGTTCAATAAATTAAAAGTGCACAACTAAGAACACACAAATGTATTATCGTACTTTTCCTATGCATTCAAACTTTACATTTCTCTGATGTTTGCAGATGATGGATAGATACTGCACAGTGGTTTCATTCGATGTAACCCCTTTCCTTGAGTTCACCGATGGTTAAATATATCTCCTTACTGTGCAAGGCAATAAAATGTCTGAGTATATCAACAAGTTCATTGGGGTCTTCAGAAAATATGTAGTCGGTGTTCTTGTCGTCTTCTGCATTGTTCACGACACTTTTTTCAGCAAAACAGGTGAGGAGATATGTGAGGACGTTGAAAAAATCGCCACTGTTTTCACCGTCACACTGTCTTCATTATCGTATACATGGCGCTTCACTTTCATATACGCTGAATAAACTTAGGAGAAATCACTCAGATAAGACTCACTATAACCTGTTTTATTTACGGAATATTCTCACAACACAGAGCGAGCAGCGTTACTTTGTACTGACAGGGGGTCATGTTATCCTAAAATAGCCTCCCATGAACCCTGCTATGTATCGACTCGGGAAACAATAGTTGAATTACTACTGCTGTCGATACCAAGCTCAACGGGAAAACATCACTTTAAATATTTACGAAAAAAAATTTCATATGAAAATCTAGCTGTCGGGTATAAAACGAGACCACGATCAGATCATGAATATATGAATATAAATATGCATCAAATCGGTTTTGTACCATGGTGATTACGTTCAGGCACATCCTCATATTTGATAATAATGTCTTGTGCCCTGGGGTTAAAACGAGCCCATGCTTACACAAATGAAATTTCTCAACATCGCAAGTCTTTCCTTCACCAGAGTTAAAGTAATGCTTTATTCCATTAAAATGACGGCAGCCATAAATGCAAGCAATATTCCCGATGCATTAATATTTACAAACTGTTCTGTGAACACTGCGATAATCACCATCCCAGAGCACCACGATACGTGGCGGTGGAGATCAGGCGCCCTTTCTACAATGATTATTTGGCACCGACACAGAACCGGACACGCTCAATACTTCACACCATCCTCTCGACAGCAGTTGCACAGCTACCAGAGCGCACGCCTCCCATCAAGGCGGGCTAGGTTCGGTTCCCGGCGGGGGTTGCACCTGTATTTTCGTGCAATTGGAAAACGTGATTGATGCCGTTGCCAACAGTATCACCCGTGGTGGACTTTGGCGATGTCCAGCCGATTTTCTTGGGACACTTGACCTTCTTCATTGACCTAAACGTCGTTACCGATTTCAGCATCTAAGCGCCGTTTAAAATCTCTCTCTCTCTCAACTCAAAACACACTGTGTCCCATGAAAAAAATGTACTGGTGAGGGTGGCTGCACACCACGATATTTTCGTGCTTTAAAAAATCGCTTGATACCAATGTCAATCATCGCACATCACTGACGAAGAGTAACAGACGTGCGAACATTTTTTCATTTTCTCGAGTTAACTTTCAGAAACGGAGTTCAACCCACACTTTCCCAGTGGAAGATATCGAGGTTCTAGGAATTCGTCGGCAGAGAATCATTCAGCTCATTTCTCATAATGGAGGAGCGGTCATCCATAGGACGAGTTTTGCCCGTTTAATTCAGAGAGAAAATACGTAAGTATTATATATGTAAATAAAACGCTTGAGCACCCTGAGAAAACCTTCATATTTGGTTCTCACCAGCTAGGGGCCCGGGGAAAATATAAAACCCGCAGATACCGTCGCTTGTGCACTAAGATACATATTTATATTAATGTGTAATAATGCTTTAGGCATATTTATTATATTAGTATTTAATATGCATATATATTTACATTACCGTATAATATGAATATATCTTTATATTACTATAAAATATGTATTTAGGCATATCAAAAATGCATTGGCGACGGTATCAGAAGATGGTGAACTGTACCTACCAATATGGTGGAATAGTGCGGGAGGAGGGGATATAAGGATCTCCGGGATTTTAAAAATATAAATTTTAAGTAATTTTTAAATATTGTTTAAATGTAATATTTGTAAAATTTTTTGGATTCTTTAAATATTTTTTTCAAGGTCGATGGTGACCGGGGCCAAGTTCAGGGTCAAGGTTACTTGATCAAAGATGTCCCCCGGCCAACCGGAATGACAGAGCACGAACAGCTCCATCGCTCCGGTCTCAGGTCCCGAAGTGCCAGAGTCCCCTTAATCTCTCTACTATAGTCTGTTATCGAAACGTAGGTTTCTTAGTTTGTTCCTGGATTATTAATTTAACATAAATGATTCACTTAAAGAATTTCCTGTACAATCTCGATTTTACTCTTAATATCTTGGCGTTAACTCTCAAAATGCATGACCATTATTTGTGTGTCCCTTTGTTCTGAAGGCTTTGGAATTCACTCATAAAACACAAAATGCTGTAACAAAACTATCAAGAATCTGTTGGACAAACGAAAAATTTGTTTCCTTTACCCAGGACGTGCGTTGGAAAACCTCACTGCAATTTTTTTCCCAATGGAAACGAAAATAATGTTTATTTAATGGTTAGTACAATTCTCCACAGCTCTCTGGACTAGCTAGCTGGGCCTCAGACCTAGCTCGTGCTGTAACTATCATGCTGCCAGCGTGATGAGATCATTCTGATAATAGCTNTGTCGTGGACAAACGAAAAATTTGTTTCCTTTACCCAGGACGTGCGTTGGAAAACCTCACTGCAATTTTTTTCCCAATGGAAACGAAAATAATGTTTATTTAATGGTTAGTACAATTCTCCACAGCTCTCTGGACTCGCTAGCTGGGCCTCAGACCTAGCTCGTGCTGTAACTATCATGCTGCCAGCGTGATGAGATCATTCTGATAATAGCTGTCACCTTATGAATAACAGGTTTTATACTATTGTCTTGTACAGCCAGGCTCTAATGCGAGCGGCATATTTTTTTTGCAACTGTAACACACGTGCATCTTAAAAGTCATCTCGACAAGACTTTAGTGATTATCAGTTTACGAACATAGGCTTGCGAAAAGGGTGGACCATGTGGAACATGTTACCCCCCGCCCCCCTCCCGGATGGTGGCATTTAATATGTCAATTTCGCCAACTTATTTGTCATCGAGCGAGTACTGCTATCATAAACAAGCGTAAGCAACCATTTAACAAGGTTTCTTTGTGCGAGAGTTCGTGCTCATTTGGAATTTGTTGAAATCACTCGCACAGCACAAAATGTAAGCCAATGACAACAGTCATGGAATATTATATTAGTCTGTGATACATACTGGGAAATAATTTACACAGCAATAAGTGCAGGTTTTCAAGACAGCATAATCTATGAAGGTAAATGGCCTTTCATAATTTGGTTATTTAGCGTATACGCTTTTTCCTTTGTCAGATTTTTACTTGAAGACAGTTCTCCGTCATTTTACTCAGTACAGCAAATATGTAAGTCATGTTTGTAGGTATCATTTTCGTAACAGACAATCGTAAACGAGTCTTGTTTCCACATTTATCACTTCCTCCCCAAACATCATATGTTCATGAACAGATTGACTGGGGATAGAGTGACACAGGAGTAACACTGACGTATATGGTTGAGTGATCCGAACAACTTTCACATCACACGCTGCGCAGTGCAGGTAACGGGACTTGCAGATAGCACCACCAACAGCAGCCCTTTAAACAAATGATTTATTTCCAAGACTTCAACCTGGACTGAAGGTCAAGAGAGTTCTAAAAATATTCAATACCACTCGAAAATCATGTATGCATATATGTATACAATTCTCACTTTAGTCTACATTGCATGGAATTTAGTGGCCCACCTCTAATGGAAATGTCTAGGCAAGTATGTTTATTTGCATTGTTACGTTAGTATTTTGAGACAGTTAACAAAATTCATCAAAGACAGGAGCGCATACAAACGTATAAAGTTCAAACACAACAATATTATGTTGCTATGCCGATGGGTGTGATGGTAAAGTAAATAAAACGTTGCTGATGGGGTTCACTCAAGGATGCTGTTGACACGCATTTAGTTCGCAAGCTTCTCAGGTGGAACTCATCAGTGCATTTCATCTCTCAAGTGAAGAGGAAAATAAGTCCCCAGGAAAAAGCAACGACGGAATACATTCGTCGGGGAAAAGGATACTTCCAAGGCTGAATTCCGTTATCTCTAATATGCGCAAATGTGCGCACGAAAGTTATTCCGATCCCTCGCTGCAGGCGCATCAGTGCAGAGGCTGTTCATGATAAAGTGAGCTCTTTCGAAATCAACCTTAGAAAAAAGCCATTGCTCCTACCTGCATACACAGGTTGTATCTGAACTTCGTGTAGAAAATGAAGCCACATCTGTGGGCTTAAATAACCAGACAATCCTAATAACAAAATGTCCGGAAAAGCAATCTTGTATTACTAAAGTGACGTTGAAATTAGGTTCAAGGGAACACGAGGTACTACGTTATTGTAGTGTATTGTGCAGAATATACTACACTACTTTTATTTTTGTATTGAATAAAGATACATTTGTTTAAAATTTTTTATAAATATATTAATTTAGTTGTATTATTTCCAACTCCTGGCATTACTGCACCTAACTTCAACGTTGCTTTATTAATACAATATTTCTTTTCCGGGTATTATGTTACCAGGGGTTTCTGGTTGTTTAGGCCCACATATGCTATAGCTTCATTTTCTGCACGAAGTTCAGATACACCCTGTATTTTGGGGTAACTACGCGATAGTTGCACAGATACACTCCAAAAACAATACCCTACTTCTTGACTATCAGGTAAAAAAATATTTCGTTCCTTTTGGGTTGCTGTAATCAGTTAAAAACCTTGGCCAACATAGTATAATGTTATAATTCTTTTTCAAATAAATAAATTGTCTTTTCTCAATTTATTTTTTAGTGTATCACTGTAAACCATAATTGTACCCGGGCGAAGCCGGGCTGGTTCGCTAGTACACAATATATGCGAACAATACAACATAATAATAAAGATTAATACATAACAACAGCCTTCATGAATTTATACTTCGGAATGTGAGAGTATTTAGGTACCTACATTCAACATTTCGTTTAAACAATAAATAAAATTATCTTAGATAACATTACAAAAATATTTTTATCGCATCGTTTTGCATTAATTTTGACTGAAATTTCCTTACGTATCTGCATCCTTACACTTGAAGCCATCGTCCTCGCAAGGTCGGAGGTCAGGTTGTAAACTACTGTGGCAGTAACAGTCACAAAGAAAATACGTGAAACAGTTAACAGAAGAAATGTATCGATTACGCTATTCAGTTTGTTTGAGAAAATTGCTTTTGGAGAAATTAGCCACCAAATCAAATAAAGAATAACTTACAAACTCTCGTATGCCATATTTTTCAATTAACATAAATACAAGTTTTAAACATCACTCTTGAAACTCAAACAACAGGCGAATCATCAATGCATTATCCATTTGAAGAGCTGGTTCAATAATAATAAATATGAGTCAACCGACAAGCTCATAAACGACCACCATGTTATTTGTATATTTTGTTACATAGAATATGTATTAAAAACATAGAGCTATCATCAGTAGTCAGTCGAAGTCAGTTATATGTTGTAGCGAAACAAGCACTCTTAGACGTCAGTTCGTACAGAGAGATGCACGAGGTGACCCAGATGAACATCATCAGACACGGTGGTGTGTCGCAACATGCATTTTGTAAGCTCCATGGGAATATCAATCTTATGCGATGAGCACTTTAAATTCCACCATGAGAACTCCGCGCTTGCAAGGGCAAAACTAATTATAAATTGCGAAAAGAAGACGTATATTCTGCGTGTCGTTCACCAGGTGCTATAAGGAGTTCGAAGTGAATTACAAGACGACAGCAAACTGAAGTACGTTAGTGTTACATTTCTTTTACTCGCTCATTCAAGAACCTCTTTAATAACGCTTGTTTCCTCGTCAAATCGTAAATTAAATTGCTTACGTATTGCAATGGTATTGCAAAAATTTATTCATTAATTCTAATTTCTGTGAATGATATAAACATTATAACTATAATTGTTTCGGAATATATAAAAAATTAATTACTCTATTCAATTACACCGAGAAAGCCTCGCCTTTAAACAGGATGTTCCAAATTAATATTCACACTCTTTGAATGAGAACAACAGGGAAAATTTAAAGAAAATCAGCACTGCTTGTATTTGACGCTATAAGGATGACGTTGGATATATGCGAATATTAATAAAAGTTACAAATTTTCAAAATGCCCACCGTCAACAGCAAGACATCATCTGCAATGCTGTAGAACAGAAATACAAACAGTAGCTACGGTTTCCATGGCAATGGATTCACAGGTGGCCACAGTCACGTCTCTCATGGCACCCAGTGTCCGTGAGATTTGTGGCGTACACAGTGTTTTTCAGAGTTCTCCGCAGATAAAGACCTGGCGCCGTTCAATGTGTCACCTCCCCCATTTACTCTACAAGTGCTGCCGCTTGTGGCTGCGAACGGAACTGGTAACAGCAGAATTGCTACTGCACCCACCCAACGTTATCCTTATAGAGTCGAATACACGCAGTCCCACAATAAACCATTTAGTAGTTTATCTATCATGAATGTACAAAGAATGTAAGAATTAATTTAGGGTAGCCGGTATACACAAAACATTTAAAGGAACAGGGCATGTTTAATACAATGGGCTTTGAACCACACATATTCCGAAACAGCGTTTAAATTATCGTATCATGGGCGAGTTTCAAACATGTTCTCACTGCTAACTACATAACTGTGATGTTCAAACTATTTCCACCTACTAGCTACATTATTACGATGCTTCTGCAATAAGGACCACTAAGTACTTAATTACTATCACATACGTGGCAGTACTGGGAAAAAAGTAGTCGCTTAAAGGTAGTTACAGGAAACAGTTGTATACTATATTGATAGAACATTTGCAAATCTTCTCGTAAATACCTGCCTAGTGTAACTGCCAAATACAAACTGAATTGATGGCTGAATTACAAATTTTCTAGTAGTTTCTCTGTATACATGTTTTTATAATACATAAAAGAGTTATTAATGTTATAGCTCTGCATGCAAATTTAATTAAAATAGAACAGGAACTTGGCGACAAGAGGAAGTGTGAAAGTAGATACTGAATGCTCTAACACACAGCTGCCATCTGGAATAGTTGTGTGATACCAACCGATAGTGTAAGAATCACTTATTGCTCCAAAAGTGACTTTTTTGGAGGCAAGGTTTCGTGAAAGTGTCCGCTTCTCTGTTTGGACCACTTATTGTTTCTAAGTAATGTTTCTCTACCCTTGCCAGAATCTAGTTGGGATAACTCTCTGTTTAGAGGAAAGGTTATGTGACACTTGGTAGACCAACGTGAGCTAGGTTGTAGCTGAGTGACCGAAAGTAATGCCACTCCAAAGATATGGTTTTGTGTCACCTGATAGATAGATCTCAGTTAGATCGCCAGAATCGGTGAGTGATTGAAAGTAATGTGACTCCAGAGGCAGGGATATGTTGCACCTGCTAGATCAGCCTCAGTTAGGTAGCCATGAAAGCTGAGTGATTGAAAGTAATGCCACTCGACGTGCTGAAATCTTTAGTTACCCGACGCCGCGGATGTGTGACTCGAGCCGCCCGGCCGTCGACGCCCGAGCAGGGTAATAGGCGACCTCGCGAATCCGGGTGAGGAGGGGCCCACCTCGCACCCACCACTTGCGCGGAGGTAATTATCCGACTGTGATCCGGGCGCGCGCATTACCATACGAGATTACACGGGGCAGCGCTTGCCGGCCGACGCTATTGGCGTGAACGTCGTCGACACCTCATTGTCTCCGTCGCAACTGTATCTTTATCGATGATCAGGCAGCGGTCAAACCGGAACTTCAGCGTCCAGGTGGGTCCGATTTCAGGGAGACACATGTCATCAGCACCTACTCCGGTAACGTGACTGTACTCACGTAAATAATAAACACGTGCTAACTTCTGCCGGGATGTTACAAAACAACGTATTTGCCAAACTGTATTATGACTCGTGAGCGAATCAACACTGACAGCTCGAATATTGGGTCGCAGAAAATACAATTTCATATAGATTACAGGTCAAGAACATTGTTTTAAGTACATGGGCCTTACAAAATAGATGTCAAACATTAATTTACTGGCCACACTAGTGATCATTTACATTAGCGTAGAGAGTTCTGTGCAGACAAATATTAACTTCTCCTGCACCTCGCACAATTTCGTGCCCAGTGACTGAGGAAATGGATATTTCCCACAATTAATTTCTTGTCTTCTGTGCCTCGGGTCTCAACCTTCTGGCTACCTTGAGTTTAGTGGGTGATGATTTTTGGAACCGCTAACATTGTTGCTCTTGGTGAAAATCTTCCCCCAGTAGCATCATAGATCTCCAAACGAGGTTGTCTAGTCCAGAAATGCCACAGATGAAGTTACGTCAGCAATTGGGATGCTGAATGTAAGCGCAGTACACGGAAGATAGCTGACACTATTTTATAACTCTATTCCTGTAATAAATTTCTGGATCATTCAAGGTCGAGACATGTAACGTTAGGACATTGTCAAAAATAAAACAGAGGGAATCTCCACAAACTTACAATATTTAACATTTTGAAGCACACCGAGGGAAAATACGCACTCCGTCACACGTGCAGACCACAACTTCTCAGAAATCACAGAGATACCAACACACATTTGCAAACTTCTTCATTGTGATTACACTTCTACAGTTGGCCCGGTTAAAATAGTAACTGTTTTTGACAAATTATATTTTTAATATTCTTCAATAAACATTGCTCTTCCTACGTCAGACAGCGCCGTCTCACGTGAATTTGTAAGTAATATTTAAGAAAATAACTTTAAGAAAATTATTAACTATAACTCTGTTCTTATGTTCCGCTCCCTTGCCAAGGGGCAGCAACTTTCAGGTTTATCTTCAGAGGTTATGTTTTACGCTAGCTTGGAAAACTTTAAATTTGGAGCACGAATAAGTATAAATTATTTGTAAACTAATATATTATGTTATTAATATTATATATACTGCATTATTACAATATAATATTAAATTAAAAGAAGGAGACTGTGGAAATTTAATTGATATAATGCAAATATGCCTGGCTTCATTCAAATACATGAGGCAAATTTGTTAGCTAACCGTTCCTGTTTGTAAGCATGTTTGAAGGTGTGGATACTTCTATAATGCTATGGTAGTGTATATTGCCTGCATTAGAAGAAGGCATATACTGCACCCAAAAAATTTTTTTTTTCATGAGAAGTTTGATTTAATGGATTTCTGGTGGCATCAAAACTCTTCGGGAATGTTCATCCCTGGAAACAACGTGAGGGCACCAGAAAGTTTGAACACACTGTTTGATCAAATTAAGTATTCCAGGGATAATTTCATCTTGATAACTACAGTAGGACGATAGTAAGATTTAGTGAGGTACAATACCAACAAGGTTCTTCTCTGTTAATTACCTTAACTTTACACCTTATCGCGAACTCGAGACACTCCCGTCTGACAATTTGTCATATTCGTCATCTATAACGTAACCACAGCGTTACGGATTCCTAAAATGGATTTGTAAGCATCACTGAAAAGTTCTGAAGTAAGTTTTTTTATACAACATAATTATATCAAAATTTTTTTGACTTATTCCAAAGATATGTTACTCAGTAGAGTCTGTAGGATACTTTACAGAGTAATTAAAAAGGCCAATTTACTTGTAGGGGAGATATTAACACCTATAAACTCTCCACGCCTCATTTTATATACTGCAAAAATTTTATTAACAACGGGAAATACATTTTTTGCACAGAAAAATGCAAATATAATTCCATTTGGGCTTTTGATTTACTAACTACTAACACAGTGTTCTTGTGGCCTACTGATCATGTAACTACATAACTTAAGGCATATCGAAGCTCTGATTGTGCTTTCATGGGCTGGTTTATCAAGTAGATAATTTGTTTTTAAGTATATATTAATTATGGATGCATGTTAACGAAATGCATGTTACGTCATGTACAACATAATTTCCAGCTTATAAACTTACTTCGGAATCAAAATCTGGATTCCTGACGAAAATGTCGCTTACATCAGCCAGTCATGTATATCACTTTCATCTTTGACCAGCCTTCTAAAGAATAATTGTGAACTATTAACCTTATATCATCACAACTCTCATTCTTGTGTACTTAAGAACGTACCTTTGTACCAAAAAAGCACATCGTTCTGGTTTATTCGGTAAGGTGTAAGAATTCGGACCCCATTCTAATTATTGAAAACAGAAATTTATTTAATTTCTTACATATCATGTGCATTCTTATACAGTATGTGTTTGCATTACCTTGGGCATTATTCAGATGCAAGGTACTACTCAACAAGACTTCGGATTCGAGTCACGACTTCTGTACTTCTCTCTTGGGCCAGCTCAACAACTGACAATCATAATAGTTATCTTTGTCCACACATTTCATCACTTGTCCTCCTTTCCATTAATTCCCGTCACTGACTTTGATCTTCGCATCCGTGAGCACTTAACCATTACTTTAGTTCCCGTAATACATTTCAAATTTTAGTAACGTATGCTTCAAAAGCAGATTATTTCTTACGAACTGTGTGTGTTGACATATACAATTTATGTAACTGCTTATTAATGCACGCTTTATTAGCACAGAGCACAACACGCTCAGATACTTGTAATACCTAAAGGCTGTTCACGGTAAACTGAGCACTTTTGAAAGCCCTGCTTAAGATCTACTTGAATGCAAATTGTGTATTATACCATCATATGTAAAATTAACATTGTCATGGACCTGATCACTTTATTGATGCGTCGATCAGGCGAAGAGTGGAATTATTAGGAAAGTAAATTTTTTACAAATTTTGATGATTCTCACGCAAATATGAATTGGAAACACAGAAATCAAAATAAAACATTTCAGCATTCACAAATGTATATCGAACACTTTCAATTCAACATTTATACATGGAACTATTTTTCCTCCGGCGTTACCAACCTTAGTGGGTACATGTTATTCAGCGTGCCAGTTTAAATGAAAGCAGGTAAGTACAATTACGTTTTCAAAAGTTGCTTTCCAAAGTGCTTACTACACCGTGAGGGTGACTGTATCACGAGTAGATAAGATGTCTGTGAATGAAAAAAACAAAAAGAGGACATCCATGCAGTATTTGTACGTCATGTGAATAGCCGATGTTCGTAGTTCTTTATGTACCACATTAAGTTTTCCTACTGACTTACTTCACTCACTCTCTCAATCATTGAAGTACCGTCCAAACCACTGGACGTAAAAGTATCATACTTTAAGGGTTACTTCTCCTTAGGGTACAATCTCCCAACATTTTTTTTTTTTTTTCACAGAATTTGACCCCTAAGACGATGAAAAAGGATAAAATATGATTTCGAGTAATCCTCGATAGCTCATTAACCTGATGAGATTTAGTTATGCTATTTACTTTAAAAAACCACCTATATAAATGCCTAAAAACTGTTTTTTTTATTTAGCCACTAAGAGGGCTGATAGTGGTAAAATGTGTGCAATATCATTACACCCTTTGATTTAACCTTAAAATATAACTAAACAAAGACCTTAGACATAATACATTAATTCCTGGTAAAGAAAGGATTGATTTTAATAACACGTGTCTTGTTTATAACAATTAAAAAGATAAACAATATTAGGCAAGACTAAGAGCACGATGCCATATAACTCAGTATGCCTAAAAAACCAAACTTATAAAAATTAAAGTAATTGTGAACATTACAAATTTAGACTAGAAACGAGTGCCAACACACGTGGCACACACACACACACACATATATATATATAGTTATTATTTATGTGAGACTTATTTAATGAAAATATTTTTTGCCGGAACGATAAACAATAGTCGCAGCACCTCTGCAAGTTTCGCGTGCGCTGCATTAATGGCGGGTAAAATAAGCTCTAGGCTTCCTTTGTGTTGCTCCCGGACGCTGGGGGTTCAAACGGCCTCCCACTAACGATCATCGGCTCAGCATCGCGCGCCCGAGTTAATTCCCGGCAGTTGGCACCCCTGCGGCGAGCCACTGCATGCAAATGCCTCCCACCCCTTCCCTCTCTCCAGTAATCACACATGCATACATAACAGCCTTCTGTTACTTGTAGCAATTGCGCGGTCTTTTGTCTTCGTCCAAAAGGACGAATAGGCCTTCTTTTATTTTTTTTTGTTGCGACGGTCGAGATTAAATTTTGAAACATCTGACTCACGTGTCTTCGCCTTCACCCTCCTCGTGGACTACTATAATTTCTATTTTGTATGGCTTGCGAGGTGAACTGAGACAGAAAACATTTCATTGTTTGTGATGTCTTCTGTAACGTTTAGCGCAGCTGTCTATAGAGTAACCCGCATGTGTGGCACTCGCTATACACAGTGCATTCGGCTCAGTACACTTGGTTTGAGCGGGTCAAATATTCCAAGTTGAAATAAGTCATATTAGTAAAGCATTGCTTGCAAAGTATCACAGAGCTACATAAGTAATTACTGTAATATATTTGACTTACTTGCAGAACTATTGTCATTATTTTGATTCCCTATAAGTTATTTCTCAAAGTAACTTAAAAAGTAAATTTAATAAAATTAACTATGAAAACCAATTTCTGTCAATTTACAAAAATAAATCTTGTTAACCTGTTGAGCAACAGCTGTACTGTTATATAAAATTCTTGCAGAAATACTGATACTCAATAAATTGCTGATGCCATCTCAGAATTCCAAGTTAAGATGTGTGCTAAAGGTCGACGAGTTATTACGTCCGAGAATCCACTTATGGCGAGGGCTACTTCTTTCCTTGGACCAAAGGGCTAAATCCATTTTAACTGGTTTGAAAATTATGTATTCCCCCAAGTTAAGGGTTTGCAACGTTAATTTTGTAACAGTACAGACCAGGTTTTGTAAATTTATGTGATTTTGGCTTCAATAGTACAAATATATATTATTCTTTGAATTTTTTAAGAAATGTTTAGAATTATTTCTTAATACACATTTTGTATTCGTTCAGAGTTTCTCTAGACAGCTTAAAGTAAATGTGTGATGCACAATATCAGAACATTCACTTGGTTTCGTATGGATTTCTTTGAATAAAAGATTATAAGTGACAAAAAAGCAACGAAATTGCAGGGATAAAGAAAACAAAAACTCTCCGAAAAACTTAACTCTCGGCAGCATTCACTTTTTCATAAATGTACAATGTTGAGTTGAGAGATCTGGGCGGCTCTTAACCACGGGGTTTTGAGAGCTGATGAGGGTGAAATGAGGTGAGAATGGAGCAGCGCCGAGATGCAAGTGCGGGGGAAATGGGAGATCCCCGAGAAAAGGCGCCGACCAGCGGCATCGTCCGGCACGATTCCCACTTGCGAAAATCCGGGAGTGACCCGTCTAGTATTGAACCCGGTTCACCTTGGTGCGTGGCGAGCATTGTAAATGTTTGTACAAAGTGCCTCTTTTATAACATGGAACTAACATACTCATTGTAATTTACTTATTAAGTGTAAAACTAATTACAGTTCCTGCGCGATCTCAGTAAAAACTTACTGATCTCTTTTGAAGGTAAAACATGGCATACTAACAAGATTCAATTATTGAAAAGACGTATAAAATATTAAAATATAGCGTAGTGGTTAGTTTACTTGTTTCAAACGTTGAGGTACCGTTTTCGATTCTCCTCACCTTGATGGGAATATTTAAAAATCGTAGTTGGGTTGGGACATGCTTGACAAGGCCGTGTAAAATGTGTTCCGTGCAGTCGAGACGGACCTGTAATTATTTATACTATAAAAACTAATGTGTATCATTAAGTAGACAAATTATTTTAAGAAGTCCAAACAATACCTCATGATTTTGCAAGAAAGTAATTTGAGAATTACTACACATATTGTTGCAATTCTACAGGATATCCGTCGGTAGGTCACAGTACACTTTCATACAAATACCGAATATATCCCGTGCATTTTTCAAGCAATTTCTTGTAAAGTTTACAAACATTTACTTGTAGTGATACGTAATTTTTTTTTTTTGACAAATTGTTTCCAAACATTTTTTGTAAAAGTACAAACACATTTTATACACATGCATGTTCAATATTACAAACTTTTAACTAACTGTCTGTTAATTAATCATCATCTACTTAGAAGACTCCCACGAAGCGTTTAACTTTGGAAAAATAGACAAGAAGGTTTAAAAAATCCAGAGTTAAAAATTCTACGATTAAAAAGTTTTTTTATAATTTACAGTATAATTATTATCTAACATTTAAGAACGTAAGAAAGGTTTACTTTTCCTTCTGCTCAAAGGTAAATTCTTGTTCTTAGACCTGCCGATGGAAAAAAATGTTTATTTTTAATAACATCAAAATTATTTATTAAAATGTAGAACAGATGACGCTATTTCAAGGTCTTGAAGGGAATAGATTTGCCACAGAGATGGCGAGGGGGAAAGATCTCGCTAAGAACTATGTGTAAAGCGGCTAACAGTACATTTCTTAAGGACAGAGGCGCGAGTCGGATCAAACTAAGTCGTCTCTAGGAGCACATAGCAACAACTCAGATCCATTTCAATTATTTTTATAATTTAATTAAACAAAAAAGGGTTATTTACATGATAATGTCAGCTGCTTCATCATAGTGTCATTTCATCAACTTAAAAATTGCGCAAATAAGGAGTATTTTTCTCTTATTCAGTCTTTTTATCCACGATGGAATTTAACATTGTTCAGGACTTAAACGGCATGCCATGAATTCAAACGATATAATTAAATTTTTAATAGACATATCTGAAATTGTTAATTTTACGCCAATTCTTGGTATAATGAGTAAAAAAGAAAACCCTTCAGTGTTTCTGGCCACAAGACTTATTACTTTTTTCTAAGCTATATCGTTCAACATCGTATTGTTAGTCTTCTGCCCGACATTTATATTAAAACAACGCAGCTGCAGGCAGAATTTTTTTTTCAAATAATGATTTCGATAGCGTTAAATTAACTGTGAATGACTTACACAGTCTTTGTGGGCGTGTTAATGGAAATTAATCTCACTTCCGCTGTCACACAAAGAAAGAACAGGCTACAGGTGGTAGAAACTCTTTTTTTATTGAGTTCCGCGAACCACTAGATGACCGATGAGCTGGTAAAACCATTCTTGAGACAAGCGACGCGTCTTTCTGGAGCCATCAGATATTCTGCTTTCTCGCTATGTTAGAATGACGTTTTAGCTAACATGGCCACGGGGGACCATTCACAGACTAGTGACATTTGAAAAAGTCACCTGCAATGTGTTATTTTGATTATATTGACTACTGAGCATTCACGTCAGAATTATCATGTTCCTGTGTTACATCGCCGTAGGTCTCTGGTATTAGCCTATCCTCTGGAAGGTGGCATTTAATTTTTACGGCCCTACATCAAGCGTCATGTTAAATCACTGGTTTATAGCTTATTTCAGTGGTTTAGGGACACTTGTTTTGAAACTACAACTATACCTCTCAAGCAATATGCATTACGCTGATGAACAAACCTAAATTCTGAATTATCAAGTAGCTAATTATGACGTTATGACTGCAGTATCATTGAAAAATATTGAGCTTATACTTGCCGTTCCACAATTACTAGATAATGCGTAGATATAATTGTGCGACTTCATTTGAAGGCATTCGTAAAATGCAAACGTGCTGTAATAACAAATATATAGTTATTTCATTGAATAGATATATATGACATAAAAAATAATTTAACATGTTGGGTGAGACAGAGGCTTAAGGGGCCAACTTACCTGAGGCTGTTTACCACGCCTGAGGCTGAGAAGCACGGAGGCGATAAGGGCTAAACTGTTACGTGCTTCAAGTGCGCCATCGCCGCTACGCGCAAGGCTCTGAACAAGCGCGCAGTGTTCTCGTCGTGCTACGTGCACCTACGGGTCTTAAAGCAGTTAACCTATCATGTTAATGGCGGAAAGCCTCTGGTGATGTTCAGTACAGGGCCTTAAGCATTTTGGTACGTACCTGACGCGTATATTTTGAAATACAGCGTTTTGAAGAAAGCATTTCTTAGCTATGTTTAAGTGCTCTGAAGAGATTGTCAAATGTACGTGAAGTCTTGAGAGTACTCTAAAGGCTTAGTTAGAAGTGTGCGTTCTTTTCACAGGCCAGCAGCACTCTGGACGCATGGTCATTAGCTTCGTGGAAAGATGTGTATTTCTAATGTCAGATAAGCGGACTCCCTAAGCTGATAACTTGATAGCTACTAACACAATGAGCCGCGAACGCCAAAAGGCCATTAAGGCTCCCGCCTACAAAGATCATGAACTGCGTTGTTGTGTTCGAAATACACGTTCTTCAACGAATCTATTAAACGTGCGTCCAATTTGCTGATCTACGAAACGAACACACTTCAGTCGAGGGCTGTCGAGTGCTTTCAATACGTCACGCACATTAGAAATACCATTTCATAGCACTCAGAAAGGTTACAAGCGCCGCATCTCAGAATATTCGCATCAGATACATACAAAACTACTCAAAGGTCTAGCATTGAACCTTCCTGCAGACTTTCCCCCAATAAATAATAGAGTCACTGCTGAAAGGCCCTTAAGTACACGCTGTGCTACTAGAACACTGCAAGCCAGTTCAGAACCTTGCTCTTAGCGGTGATGGCGCACTTGTTACGCGTGGCAGTCTCACCCTTATCGCTTCCACGCTTCTCGGTCTTAAACGTGGCAAAATCTATAGGCAGGCGGTGGCCTTAAGTTGATAACTTGATAGCCAATTAAAACACCGAGCAATGAACGCCAGAAGAAATTAATAACATGTAATAAAAATTAGTAACGACAAAAATTAAACTTTTCTGAGAGACTCGTGGGTGCGAGCGGGCAGCGAGCAATGCCGACGTGACGGCACCACCACGTCGACAGACAAAGAGGCTGAGCACCCAGAGCAACAGGCGTCGAGACGCCCACCCCTCGCGTCCTCCCACCCTCCCCAGACATTGTTTCTCGCCGATAATGCCACCCCCCGAGCCACCCTTAGCCCAGGGTGCGATGCCCTCAGCAGTAAGAAGGGCGGAGGGGGAGATCCTGTAATCTGCTCGGCGGCTCGCTCGGTTGCGTCCACCGGGTCCCACAGTCATCGCCGCCGTGCGTCGCCGTCGACCGCCCGTCCGCCCGCGTTCATTGTCCGACCCCCGACGCGCAACTTTTTACAACCTCCGATACTAATTACACATTCACTGTGGCTCGCGTGGCCCAGGAGAGGGAGGGGGGTGTGCAGAGGGATAGGAGGGGTTGGGAGAAGCCGGGCCGCGCATTGAATACCAGTTTTACCGAACGTGCATTATCTCGCGCTCTTTATCTNTATCGGGTGGGGCGAGACCCCACCTGGTCACGTCGCGATGGGGGAGGACCACGTCGACGGCGGCTCAAGTGGTCTCCGGGTGCTGTGGGAACCCGGGAGGGTACGTGGCGTGGAGTGCGCACGTGAGCTGCGCGGCGAGCACTCTCCGTCATCCAACACTAGCCTTCTCTTCTGCCAATAGCACTATCATATACAACGTGGATAGGATTTGAGGTTAGAACACTGTTTACATAAGCAGGTGCTCCGAGATGCTTATTCCCTTTCTATAACCTAGTTTTAAAGCAACCAGAGTGTATTATTTAATGTGCTTTAAGTACTGTATTCATAAATAAATTGGCAGACCTGTTGGAAATACAAATGTATACAGACACTCTGATTAGTGATGACCATGTGAATTTGACAGTTGTACTGGCAAAGGATGAGTATATTTTGGGTACATGCGCAAAAGACGGAAATAGGCCCTCCTCATCTGGCGATAACTGGCTGGGAGGGTGGCGTAGGCTTAGTCCACTCGCAGCTGATGGTAAGCCTGCTGAAAATTTGCGAAGTTATAACGCAAGCTAATCACATCAAGTGCAATTATATATTGTATGTTTACTGGTGGAAAAAATGCCGAATATTGCAACAAAACCAATTTAAAATGCTGTGTTTTCGTGCCAGGTATAAACTATTTCTTCACCAGAAAATATTTTAATTTAAGCTAGTAGATAGGTTTGGTATGTTCTGGTACAAGGGCAGAGGGCACACGAGATAGGAGCCACCCGGGCACTTTTTAAAAATATCCTGCTCTTCCGTCACACATTACTCAAAATGCCCCATAATCAGCAACTTGGTGTAAGGCTTTCTCTGAAAATGACCAGGGCTGCACCGACTCTCTTCGATGTGTGAGTCAGTGAGTCCTCAGATCAGGAAGGCGGACTCCAGGCCCCGAGCCAAGCCCAGCTGTCAAGGAGGAATGTCGGCCATATTTGTTTATATTATGGACTCCTAGAATGACCTTGGAATTCCATGACCTTGACCTTGATCTGAAGTTACCTCAACCTGGAGTGACCGTGATCTTGAAATGATTGCTACATGTGAGCGACACAAAACACTACAAGGAATAATATTAAAATTAATAATTTTTTTTGAAAATGTTGTAATAATTGAGTTGGAGATACACGAGCTAACAAACCTATTGATACTGCGTTCTGTGATACACAATGTGTACTATATTGGAATACGAGGTGAGAAAATGGACCGATCACTTTAACTGCATTTTGCAGAACCTATTTCTTGGCAATACGAATTTTTCGTTTTCTGAATAGCCTGATTTAACTACTAAATTAAAACGTAAATGAGATAATTAACATGTATTGTTTACGAAAAGGATAATCATCCTGGCAAATATTATGGAAACCTAGAGAATAAAAATTATAGTGTTTGCTAAATTATAGTACCCAAATATCAGTATAGCCTATAAAAAGTCTTTGCAGTATTTTTTTACTTAAGAAAAAATTCGTGACTTCGTACCGTTTTCTCGAGATTTTTCGATGGTAGCAAAATTATACCAAAATTGATAACGGAACGATGAAGGATGCACACGAAGAGAGTAAGTAGTGCGAGCCACAGAGTCAAGTTAAGTGAACACGCAGTATGCCCCGACGGTGCCTTTGCATATCAGAATGAGTTTAAGACAGGCCACATAGTTGGCCTCCGAAAGGGAGGTTGAAAGTTTCGGTGCATTGCTCGCCACTTGATCCGTTCTGCCTACACCGTGAGTCGACGTAGGAGAGAAGGCTTGGGTCGATCCCGGGGGAACCATCAGCAGGGAGGATCGCTTCATCGCGCGACAGGCTGTAAGCACTCCACGGGTGTCGCTTTGCACCATCCAGGGACGCGTGTCCACCGAAGCCATATCCAGGTTGCTAGCAGAGTGGGGACCTTTCGTCGCGGCGTCCCCTACGACGGGAACGGGCAGCATGGCAGCTTGCGGATTGGCGACGAGTGGTGTTCTGCGACGAATCACGGTTCTGTCTGGACACAGACAACCACCGAATTCGAGCTTGGAGACCTTCTGGACAGCGCCGTGATACACGCTTCATTGTAAAGTGGCAGACCGCTCCAAGAGAGGTGCCATTGTATGAGGTGATACTTCCTAAGATTCTCGCACCCCATTGGTGGTGATTGAAGGAACCCTGATGACGTGGCGATACGCCCAGGAAATTCTGCGACCATGTACGCTCCCATTCCTGTTGGAACTAGAAAACACTATTTTCAGCAGGATAATGTCCGGCCTCACACAGCACGGGTATCTTTGGCCTGCCTCCGTGTTGTCAACGTGCTTCTTTGGCCAGCAAGGTCCCCAGACCTCCTGTCCAGAGAGAACGTTTGGGACCAGATTGGACGGAATCTTTGGCCAGCGGAAACTACAGCGGATATGGAGGGCTAGTTGCGCCAGCTGCGGCAGGATCTTCCCGAGGAGAACATTCGACTCCTGTATGCCTCCGTGCCCGACCGTATTGCCGTCTGTCTTTGTGCTACAGGTGGTCCAACACCACACTAACTGCACCCTGCAAGTGTTGGTCCCCTGCAGTACATGCTTGGGGTGGTACAATATGTTATGGCTTTCCGTATACGTACTACAATGTCCTGTTCTTATACCCACTTACATGCCCCTGCGACGGCACATTCGGGGTGATAATTTTTTTTTTTTTTTTTACAAATGAGTATATATAAAGAAAGAACGTTCACTTATCTTGTATCAACGGGGGCACTAGCCATTAGAGTATTAACTGAAGCAATGGCTGTGTCCAAATGTCCTAACTAAGGGCATTTACCTGGTTTCGTGCCCTAGAAAAGTGTATCAAGTTCGTGACGTCATTTTGCTGCATCCGAATTCACAGCAAGTGCACGGATACATCATAAAATGTCCACTTCAGGCAAAGGGAAAGGACACGTACCATTCTCGAACCGTTCATTGATTTTCTATGCTATACTGTTTAACTATTTCTTACTAGGCATTACCAACACGCCTGTTTATCCTCTGTTTGATTTATTTATAGTATAAATAGAATATAATAATTTATATATAAAATATAAGTAAAAATGAACTCAACCAAAAATAAGTGGAGTGGAGTGAAGATATTTGGGCGGCTCTTAACATCGAGGTCTTGAGAGCCAATGAGGGTGAAGTGAGTTGAGTATGGAGCAGCGCCGGAATGAGATGGCGGGGCAAACGGGAGATCCCTGAGAAAACCCGCCAACCAGTGGCATCGTCCGGCACGATTTACACATGCGAAAATCCTTAGCGACCCCACCGGGAATCGAATCCGGCTCGCCTACGTGGGAGGCGAGTAGTCTAACCACTACATCACCGCGGCCACTACCAAAAATATTATAGTTTTAAGTTAATAGAAGTATAAAATGCAACTAAACACGACATACGCGGAGTGATATTTTCAAAGGTTTGGTTAGGAAAGTGTGAGGATACTGCGAATAGTGTACGGGTAGTTGGCGTCTGGCGGCGGCAGAGTGGTTCACTCTCTGCCGAGGCAGGCAGGCGGGCAGGCGGCGTGTTGGCTGTCGGTTGAAGGGCGTCAAGCCAGGCCACAAGCAATTAAACCAGGAATGCGATGAGTTTCCTCCGGGGCACGACTGTACCTCATCGCAAACACGCCGTGTTTGAACAAGACAGACGCAGAACAAGCTTACATCTTGTAAATAGCCTGTAAAATAATGAGGTGTTACAGACAGTAACTAGATGGAGGTTTGTATTTTTAACTCGTTCCCTCTCTCTCTCGCTCTCTCCCTTCCCCCCTTCTCACCTCATCAGACACCGACCCGTCTTCTAACCACGAGCTTCGCCTTGTCCATTATATTGTAATTCAGACGCGGCCGAGGCACTCTTCATGTTAAGTGTAATTTGTAGCAGTAAAGTCGGCACACAGTCGAGCTGTGTGCGGAGACCGAGAGTAAATAGGAAAAGAGCGCCGGCAGCGAAGGTTCATTAACATAAGTTAGGATATGGTGTAGCGGTCAGTCATATCCCCGCGCTCGGAGGGGTGTACAGCACATCTCTGCGAGGAGCATGGCGCGCTCTCAAACCCTCTGCGACGTCAGACGTCCTTCGCACCTTCTCACTATGGCCGGATACATTTGCTGTGGATCTGTGCAGTTGTTCTCAAGTAATGCGCAACGGACGCCTCGTCCATGTTGCAAGATTGACACCAAGATGCAATATTCTTGTCGTACACACTGTGTCCACAAGCCCAAACATAAGGATATTAGGACATGTTGAAAAATAACCAGTTATTATTAACATTTATTTATTTCTTGAAAAACTCTATATTTTTAATAAACACAACATATCACTTAATTATTGAACTTGATTTGAAATAAACATGCAAACGATACATTGATGGAAGGAATAGTGGGTGGTTGGTGGTGGTGGGGTGGGGGAGGGTAATTTACAGTTCCTGTTGTGGGTATTATGTTATCTCAGTTAACTGCTTTATTTTTTTACACGATGTGTATTTCACAATCTCTGAAAAATTTATTTATTTAGCGTGCCTTACTTTTCTATTGCCTCCAATTTTAATTTCCCAAATGCGCATGTTTGACGGGATAACAAAAGCTGTTAATTTTGTTTTTTATTTACAGCGTAATTGAAAATGTATTATGCAGACTACTCCGATATCCAAACTTCACGTACTTTAAAATTATTTCATACATGGCGAAGCCACTGTATAGTACAATGCACTTGCGTTGTTCAAAATATAACAATTTAATTCCTTACTGAAACTGAAAAAAAGCTGCGTATTCTTGTAGCGTGTAGTATAACGCATCCATGTGTCTTTGCGTTATATGCCTAAATAGCAGATGAGAAGTCACAAACAGTGAAGAAAATATTTTTTACTAACATTCCGAGTTCAAAAAATCATAAATAAAAAAAAGTACTTTTGTAAAATATAAACAGGCAGCATTCTAGATTTATAAAAACATGTTTCCCAGTGATGATCTGAAGGAACAATAACTCTGTGTGTGATGACCCGCTTTTTAGTTTTGCTTTGCTCCTGGCAAATATCTAAATCGTACTTATCATGCACGCTTTGAAGGTTGATACTGATGAATGGTGGTATTAGCAAGGGTCTTAAAATACACTTCTTGATCCTCATCTCTGTCTCCCTGCCCTTGAAGAAACTTTTCTATACTGCTGTCATTAATGGAGGAACTGATAAGGAACAAAAAAACGGCAATGAAGTTCCTATAATGTAAGTAGTTTCTGGAACGCTGAGTTAAGACGAAAAACAGTTTGTAAATGGTGAATAATGAGGTTAGAGTTATATATGATATCCACAGTTCGGATACCTACAATTCTAAGATGCGTGTGTACATATACTAAATGCGTGCCTGCTCATACGCATGTGTTACGAAATGTCAAACGATGTCCAGTGGTGAGTATGGCGCGCAGACCTGAGTTTGAGACTCGAAGCCACAAAGAATCATTTTTACTCCGGCTTACATAAAATCTGATAGTTCTCTCTAAGGTATGGCTAGTGTTTAGAAATATGATTTTAGGCCGTTCACTGTTAATTGAGCAGTTTTGAAAGCCCTCCTTCGGATCTTCTTTCTTCTAAATTTGATATTTCTTCCATATGTAAAATTAATATTGTCTTGAACCACCTCACTTCATTCAAGCATCAACCAAGTGAGGCGTGGAATTTTTAGGAAAGAAAATGTGCAGATAATACGCTAATTAGAGCTTTAATATGTACAAAACAAGAAACACTGATTTCATGTAGCCATTTAGTAGCCACAAATTTAAACTTTAGAATCGCGAAACAACGCCAAGTCTTAAAACTATTTCAATTTATTCGCTGCAAATTCAACTGCGAACCTGCAAGCCAGCGTGTACTGTACAATGTATGAAGTTAAAAGCAGTGCTTTTTTTTCAGACGTTGATACTAAAAGTGTTTACTTTACCATGCAAAGCATTCGACAATAGGCAAATACAAATAAATAAATAAATCGGAAAGAGGTATAACTAGCTTGGTGCCACAACAAGGTACCTAAGAAAGGCAGAAAATACCTGACTACCAAACTCTAGAATAGGGTTGAAACAACTTAAAAAAATTGACCACTCCCTCCTGAATATCTATGGCCAGCCATTTGTCAAAATGCAGAGGGCCGAAGTTGGTATCCCATCAGACCCCCCCGTGTCCACAGTAAAAAGATTTTATCCCAAAACCTACATTTCTGGACTACTTTCGATATTTAAACTACTAACCTCTCTTTGCAATAATTTGCATACATTCGTAGGAGAAAAATGGGGAATAAATTCTAAAATAATAGTGTTTATGATTCATATGTGTAATATCTAAAAATGCAAAGAAAATAGTAATGCGAATATTTAAAAAATATATGATTGACATTTTTGGAAAAAGTAAATAATATCCTCAAAAATATAAATAACAAAACAATATTTAGAAAAATTCAATGCCAAAAAGTAAGTGTGTTTGAGATAAGGGCAGAGCTTGTTTTTTTTCAAAAGTACCAAAAGAATAACAATTTCGTTAGTAAATTTAGTCTTAAGAAAAGCACAAATCAGTGAGTGTGCTTCTGAATAAGCTGAAAAAATTTCCAAATATAAAACACACACACACACACACACTCATATATATTTATTTATAGAATACAAGCGTTGAATGACAGTTTAAAAAGTGGCTAAGATATTTGATGTAGAGCCCATATTGTAAAATATTAAGAACAGTACCGTTAATACAAACGTCAGAAATTGACTTCTGATGGCGCTCTGCAATAGATTCTTATTAGCCAAATATAATAAATAATGTGATCGAAAAAAAAAAAAATGCAAAAATTTCAGACTAAATTTTGTTCACAACAAACACTTAAAATTTCATTGCTGGGTTTGTTTGATGTTATTGAACATGTTCTTAAAGAAAATCAAGGTAAAGNGAACAAACACTTAAAATTTCATTGCTGGGTTTGTTTGATGTTATTGAACATGTTCTTAAAGAAAATCAAGTTAAAGAAGAAGAAAAGAACTAATGAAGATGTATGGTTGAAACGAGGTTCAGGAATACTGTGTTGGTAATGGTAGTGTCGTGGAGGGTTAATAAAAGGTAATATAAAGACACGAATGAAGAAAGATGAATGACGCGTGCATATAAATAAGTAGAATTTAAAAAGGGTTAAACGTGAATGTAAAACAATAAATGATTATTCAATAATATTTCAGAAGCCATTAAATATGATGTGATATACCTGGATCATTCCATAGCTTACCAGAAAGCAATTTCGGGGAAATCAAAGATTATAAGAACTTGTGTTGTGCAGATTGATGTTACACGTAGATTTATCTTACTCTTGCAATTGTATTTTGACTCCCAGGAATAATTGAAACGTACTCAGCTAGAAATCATATTGAATAATTTCAAGAGTTTGTTATCAACACCAAGTATTTTTTAACTGCTCTGTATAATTTTAGCAGTGAGCGTATGTGAATGTGCGAATGAACCAACAAAGTTTCTCTCTACTGGAATTGCGAATTTCTTTACACCTTCCGAGAGTATTCTCATTTCCCTAAACACATCCAGACTGAAATTTCAATGCAACGTTTCCTTCATACAGCTTTTATCACTGTCAGAAAATACGTTACTGCAGTTTAGTAGAAATTGGCTCATTTTTCTATTCTATTTTTCCGAGCCTTTCATATTAGTATTCAAGCAATTCTATCAGTCATAGTTAAAAGGCTTTCAGAAAAGTATAACCAATTCGAAATTAGTAAAGCTTAAAACTGCCAGAAATTACAAAAATTATTAATTAAACACGGCTTATATAATGCTTTTNATTCGAAATTAGTAAAGCTTAAAACTGCCAGAAATTACAAAAATTATTAATTAAACACGGCTTATATAATGCTTTTAGAGCAAAGTAATAATTTTCCTAACAACTAAATGTATACGGATGTAAAATAAAGATACATTTCACAACTATNCTTTTAGAGCAAAGTAATAATTTTCCTAACAACTAAATGTATACGGATGTAAAATAAAGATACATTTCACAACTATTTGGTATAGCCATCTATAATTGACCAGGTATATTTACGCAAATCAAGTCTGATAAATTATTTGTTTAATTTTAAAATTGAATGGCATCATACGAAAACATATAATTAGTAAATATACTGCGTGCTACGTATCTTGAATATCTATTAGGGACGTTTATATGTCCTTTGTCTCATTCTCTAAATCTGTCTTTAATTTCACAGTAAAGGGGATAAAAAACTANTTAGGGACGTTTATATGTCCTTTGTCTCATTCTCTAAATCTGTCTTTAATTTCACAGTAAAGGGGATAAAAAACTATGATAAGCTCAAAGTGCTCAAGTTCGGATACTAAGATTGTAGAGGTACATTCAAATGCGCCAATAAAACTTTCACAGATTTAAGGTTTGAAACATTCTTTACTTAGTGATTGAAGAACATATATTTAGTTCAGNGGCCAATAAAACTTTCACAGATTTAAGGTTTGAAACATTCTTTACTTAGTGATTGAAGAACATATATTTAGTTCAGGCGTTTATCATATCCACCATCATTGTTACCATCACACTCCGCATCGTATCCTCTGGTAGTTGTCTGCACAGACACCATGCTTCTCCATTGTGTCCCTTCCATGCACCACTTACGTTCACAATTCTTATTCAATACACCTCCCTCTTCTTTACAGTTCGTNTCCATTGTGTCCCTTCCATGCACCACTTACGTTCACAATTCTTATTCAATACACCTCCCTCTTCTTTACAGTTCGTGACACTCATTTATTCACTTGCCGGTTGCTTCTGACAATTTCAGGGGAAATATTTTTCTGAGTCTCTTTTTCTCCGTTCAGCTCTGTATCTCCAGACCAAATATTTGCTTTTCCGCAAATTTTTGCATGTATAATACCCTGAATTTATATTAATAGCCTTGTCATTTTAGTAAAATTCAACATTTTTCTTATAACCTACAGTTCCAATATTTGTAGATTAATTTTTTCTTTTGTCTTTACCAACAATTCTGCGCCTTATTTCACTACTATTAATAAATGCTTCAAAAATACCTTTCAATATTTCAAGGACGTTACCCTGTCTTCTATTATGCAAACATTAATTGATGGAAGAAATGCGCACCATGAACTACGACTGTATTGTTTTACGTAATATCCAACTCCCTTGATTTTAACATTACCTACGTTTCCTTGGGCGGTACTTCGCCACCAAATTAGATTTTGTGTAATTACTAATCACAGGNGATTTTAACATTACCTACGTTTCCTTGGGCGGTACTTCGCCACCAAATTAGATTTTGTGTAATTACTAATCACAGGATTTTAATATTATCTTTCACGAGGAATTTACCGTTTCTATCTAAAATTAAAACGAAATATATTAATGTAGCACGTTCTACTTGGATGAAAACCATACCGTTAATCAATTACAAAGAAAAACGTGTTTTTATTCATTGAACCACCGAAAAATGCAACAATACAACTTAAAAGTAAACTAAACAAGGGGAAGTAGGTCCCTCTCCGTACATACAAGGAATTGTCATTACTCGCTGATTCATCAGAATACAACCCAAGTTGCAGGACCTTGAAGTATGGAATTTTAGTGGTGGGTCCTCCTTAAGCTTTATGCACTTTTTACGAAGGGATTTTTTTGGTGAGTCGGCATTTTAGCGGGGTGAAGAGGGGTAACATGTGTTTTCCCAGACTCGCCACTATATCTTAAAATCCTACTTGATATCGTGCCGGTTATTGTTTCAAAATACTACACATAAAATTGCCTAAAAATATATTCTAGGACTTTTGGAAATGCCGTACTTACGGGGGAAAGAACATTTTAAAATATGTTTTCACGGAAATCTCATTTCCTCTCAAAACCTTTAATATGTCGGCGTGATTTCTTAATAGTAAATACTACATATTGTCAGGGTTTTTGGAAATTTGCTCCACAAGACGGTGAGTAACAATGTCTCGATGAGACACAGAGTTTCATTTTTGCTCCAGAAAATTATGTATATAACTACATAAAAATATATTCGATAATTAAGGTAAAAATCATTTAAATTCCGACGGAAGACAGGTGTTTTGCTACCAGTAAAGGCTTTATTTAATGTCTATCTTCCACGCCCGAACTCGATCACAAATTCAAATTGCGGGTGGATGTAGCGGTAGCTGGCGAAAAGTAAAATACAGTAACTTAAGTCATCACACACAAAATTAATAGCAGGAAAAGCTAAGAAAAATAACTGTTTTAACGTGTCAAAGACAAGAAATTACATTAACTAATTTAAACAAAATCATTTCACGGTCATGAAACAATCAGCAACCGTTATCAACATCTAACTCTACGAATAAAGACATTCCTATCTCTCAGAATATAAAGTAAAACGAAAACTCTTTAGGCATATGTTTTCTTTTTATAGTAAAACAAATTTTGGTTTTCTCTAGTAAACGTTAATCGGAAATTCAGTTACATGTAACTAATATTTTGCAATGATTTTATAAAAAACATATCCTTCCAATATGCAATCCCACTGTCATAATACATAGTAGGTATATCCCTGTTATATGTAACTTCAAATATGAACTCTCAAAATTACTTCGAGTAATACATGAACACTTTCTCTGACAAGTAACATTTTTCGCCCAAGTGGAATTCTACTCATGTAGGCAAGGATCTGCAATAATTTACCAGGAAAAATGTTTATTGAATATGAGTGGTATACTTTTTTCTAAGTTTCTAAGAGCCGTTAAAAATGTAACGTTCCGTTACTAAGTTCAAAATTAAAAGAGCGCCGAGGAGAATCCCCCCTTCCCCTCCCGGACTTGTGAGTTTGTAATAACGCTGTGTCGGTACTTTGTAAGTGGCGTGACCACTTTGTTAAGTAAATAAAACGGCGCGGCAGAGGATCGTTTGGACGCGACAAGTGCACGAGAGTGCCGCACACGAGAGTGAGAAAAGGTAGTGTGGTCCCCGCATCTGGACACTTGTTATCCTGTCGTCTTCCGCGTCAAGTTAACCAGAAAGGGGAGCTATATTCCCTCTCAAAGTTGTTCACAGAATACATAACCAGAGTTCTCTGCTGATGCGTTCAAAATACATTCGGCGTGTTAACAGCAGAGAAATAACATTTCATAATACGTATAAACAGAAACTAGGCTATTTTGTTTAACTAACAACTTACTTGAATGTAATGAAACTGGAAATCGCCAAAGTTAAAGCAGCTAAGAAGCTACTTCAGTGTGCCGAGTTGAAGTAACGCGTACTCATATGTGATACAGTTTAGTTTGTCGACCGACACATTCATAGACGCGAGTTGAGAAATTGAACAACAAAGACTGGTAACTATAATCAAACATAGCGTTATCGAAAGTTTAGCATATTGGTTTAGGCTATGCTGTGTCGCTGGAATAGCCCCTGTCTCTTTATAATTTGCCTGTAGCATTATTGCAAAGTATCTCGGTCACTTATTACACTTTTAGTTACGACAGGGTAACATTTTCGTAGTTTCATGCACCTGAATGTTAAACTAATTGTTTACTTATAAAAGCCCTTTGGACGTTATGGCATAAGTAGACCATTATGATACATGTAATAACTGATTTTACACAAAAATATTAACGCTGATTGGACTTCATTTCACAGTACACATACTTTTTGTAGCCACTTCGTGTAAAACGGCTGCACCCTTAATAAAGGCACATTCAATTTCTGTGAACAGTAAACTGATATTACCCTCCAGGTATGCAGCAATTTGTCTGGAAATGCAAATAGTGGGATAAGAGGCTTTTATTCGTAGCATAACATCTGTTATGGTGTTTGATGTGTGTGTATGTTGTCTAAAGGAAGTACATGGGCATTGTTCTTTTCAGTATAAGGTATCCTATTTGCGTTGGGTTAGCTTTTTATGCTACTGTGACATGAAAAAAGGAAACTGTGATTTAACACGCAATTACGCAAAACTATATTATGGAAAAATACGTTTGTTACAATGCACGTAATCTGCAGTGTCATACTTCTCCGAAATACTCCATCGCCTCTGAATTCAGAGAACCCACATGCAGAGAGAGGAAACGGTGGAGACTTCCGGAAGTATAGAGAGCGCTCAGCTGAACCAGCGTTGCGGCATACAATACTTACAAATACAGAAGTGAAACATCCACTTATACCTCAAACTCCTGCTACACACGCCAACAAAATGGCGTCCCTCGCCAGCGAAATTTTTACCAATCAGCGCCTGGTATCCTACTCACCGGCTGGCAGGCCAGCCAATAGGGAACCTTTCGCCGCACTCAATAGCCAATCACATCCAAGGCCCGTTCTAGTACCTCGCGTAGCCAATCCACGTCAGAGGAAACGCCACGCCGTTTCGGTTCTGTGCATGTGTTTGCTCTGTGGCGGCGGTCTGGCAAGCGCCGACCCCAGGAGTCGACGGCCAAAGGCGAGATTCGTCGGCCTGCTGTTTGAAAGGTCGCTACCTTGGACGTTTACGCCGCCCGCCTGTGCACACTCTCACCAACGACTGCACCTTTTTTTTCTGACAGTTCTGAAAGTGGTCACGTTCATAGTTGATCCCATAGGAAAATATTTTCTGTCTGACATACCAGACAAGTTGACACATGAGTGTGTTTTTGTACGGGCTGTTCACGGTAAAATGAGCGCTTTTGAAAGCTCTGCTTAAGATCTACTTGTATGCACGTTGTATATTATTTCGCCAAATGTAAAATATAAAATGGCCATGGGTCTCATAACTTTATTCATGCGTCGACCAAGAGAAATTGTAAAATTATTAGAAAAGTAAATATTTTACAAATATGCTCAATTTTACACTTCCGTGCATTAAAATAACAAGAAGCGAAAGAAATAATTTAAGTTATTGCAAATAGTTACCTAATACTTTTCAGTCGACGTCAAGATTTGGAACTTATTTCTATCCATCGTTACCAACTTTTCTGTGCAAAAGTCACTCAGTGCGCCCGTCAAAACGTATGAAGGCAGGGGCAGTGGCTTTTTTCTAAGTTTGATTTCAAAAGTTCTCACTTTATCGTGAACAGCTTTAAAGCTTGATATGTAGCGACGGGGGTGGAAGAGAGGGAGGGGGGTTATCACCGCTGTAGCCATGGAAACAGTTGTAAGCTAGACTACTTGCGGAACTTAAACAATAAAGTGCACTTGTTTTTGAGACAAATGATAGCTTCCAAATTGCGGGTAGCCCTGCAACGAGGCGTTCACAGCGGCGTNTTTTTTTCTGACAGTTCTGAAAGTGGTCACGTTCATAGTTGATCCCATAGGAAAATATTTTCTGTCTGACATACCATACAGGTTGACACATGAGTGTGTTTTTGTACGGGCTGTTCACGGTAAAATGAGCGCTTTTGAAAGCTCTGCGTAAGATCTACTTGTATGCACGTTGTATATTATTTCGCCAAATGCAAAATATAACATTGCCATGGGTCTCATAACTTTATTCATGCGTCAATCAAGAGAATTGTAAAATTATTAGAAAAGTAAATATTTTACAAATATGCTTAATTTTACACTTCCGTGCATTAAAATAACAAGAAGCGAAAGAAATAATTTAAGTTATTGCAAATAGTTACCTAACACTTTTCAGTCGACGTCAAGATTTGGAACTTATTTCTATCCATCGTTACCAACTTTTCTGTGCGAAAGTCACTCAGTGCGCCCGTTAAAACGTATGCAGGCAGGGGCAGTGACTTTTTTCTAAGTTTGATTTCAAAAGTTCTCACTTTATCGTGAACAGCTTTAAAGCTTGATATGTAGCGACGGAGGTGGGAGAGAGGGAGGGGGGTTGACACCGCTGTAGCCATGGAAACAGTTGTAAGCTAGACTACTTGCGGAACTTAAACAATACAGTGCACTTGTTTTTGAGACAAATGATAGCTTCCAAATTGCGGGTAGCCCTGCAACGAGGCGTTCACAGCGGCGTCTTCCACGCTGAGAAAGAACATTTGTTGATTAAAGTAAAGTTTGTTTGGAGCTAATAAAGTGCTGGTATAGAGACGACAAAATATGCAAATGATTTGGTCGGTAATATTAATAATCCCTAGCAGGAAATATGAGGTAGAAGTTGGGTAGTGATAGGAATATTTCCCATAAGAGAAGGCGATGTTGGAATGCAGAAGCGGTCAGAGAAACGTCTGTTATTCAGGGTCATATACCACCACCGAATAAACGTGCAGCTCTCTCCAATACTTAGCTTTAAGTTAACAAGATGGCAGGAACACTATGTAAATAAAATAACAGCAGGGTAATGCTTAAAATACAAATGGCAGACCACAGCAACAGTGCACAAAAATTCAAACAAGAAAAATAATTAAAATAGGTGTGAAAAAGGAAATAGGAAAGATGAGTCTCTTCCACCTCGGTGCATGCACTTTCCATCCTGTGCCGTCGAGGATCTCAAGGAAAAAGAAATGCGGAAGAACAGGGATAGGTAGGCTAAAGTGCGACGGTTAAGATGAAGATAAACCACAAAGCCGATACAAAAGTAATATAACAAATAAATATTCGTAATTCTGATTTAGTGACTAGTAGCAATTACATAGTGCAAATACTAGTGCAATCCCTTGAAAAGCTATTAATCGATTCACACTCCATACTTACTTATTGTCAAGAAAATGCAAGGGTATTAACTAACAATTACAAACTACAACTATCAACTAACACCTTTTTACACTCCCTGAAAATCAAAAGGATGTTATTAGCAGCATCACTCTGCTGCACTGTCCTTGCATCAACAGGATCCCAGCAAACACACGGCAGGCAACACCTCAGGCATCTGGACCAAACTGGCGCCAGACATCATGGCACAGCAAATTCTTCCACTGAATCTTCAAGGGTTTATCTCCACCTTCCGCCAGTAGAGATGCCATCACATGCGGATATGACGCAGCTTCCCAGTCGGGACCTCACACCACGAGCCGTGCGATGAGCATGAACATTTGAAATTTAAGATTTAAGCACTAACTTACTCAGTGCAGTGACAAACACCCACATGGCACAGAGTATATCTTGAGGAAATGTTCGTGCCAAAATAGCCGCAGTCCCCAAGTGTCTTCACACAATATCCAAAAGTAACAAGTTGAAAAAAATGCATTAATTTAGTATGTTGCATATGATTGGAACTATGCAATAATTCAACTGTGTATTTCAACTGTGCCTAAGTTACATTCTACTCCGAAAACGATGAACAGACTGCATAATCCACACTTAATCTTGTATTTTTTTTAATGAAAAATCCCTTAGGGATGCAGGTAGCTCAGCGCCGATTATCTTGTAAAATATCTTCAATTTATTCACGTTAAACATTCCCACCACGTGCTTGTTATCTTCACCTACTAATTCCATGCAATTCTCTTGAATAATTTTCGAAATTCTGTAAGGTCCGGAGAATACTGGTAGTAACTTCTTTGTTGTGAACTCCGCCTGGTTACTTACATTATGGACTCGAACCAGCACTTAATCACCCGGACGTAAGCCATGATCCCTTACTATCTTGAAATGTCGTTTACTATCTTCAGACGCCTTAATTAATCACTGCTTGGCCAGTACATTCTGCGATTGTCTAATGGAACTAAGTTTCTTACATTCTTGGACCTGGCCCGTGGATACTGGCAGCTGCCTCTTCATCCAGATTCGCAGCAGTATACAGCACTTTTGTTCAATCACAGACAGTAATACTTTCAGGTGCTGCCATTTGACCTGTGCAGTGCTGTGGCAGATTTCACAAGATGCCTAGATAGTGTTCTCTTATCTAGACGTGGTTCTTCCGCGCGATACTATGTAGGCTACACACTGGTAGTTAGCGAAACATTCGCAGATCATTTACATCATTTGCACTGTGTTCTCACCTGCCTGCAGGAAGCAAACATGACAGTAAAACTGAGGAAGTTCTTGTTTTGCCGTGCTGAAGTTCCTTTCCTGGGACATACACGCACACCTCAGGGGAACCGAACTGACCCCAGTAAACTACAACATATTCTAGAATTTCCCATTCCTTACAGCATTCAGCAGTTAAAAGCGTTTTTGGGATATGTTGGTTTCTATAGGGGATATTGCAGTGATATATCACGAATATCAACGCCTCTATTAGCAATGATAAAAAGATAAGCTAAATGGGATTGCTCGCAGGAATGCGAAACTGCCTTTGAATAACTAAAGAAGTGGTACTATAAGGAACGTGTGTTGTATCACCCAGTACGAGGTTGCCCATATCGGTTGTATACTGACGCATCAGGTTATGCGTTAGGTGCTCGATTCGCACAGTTTAATGAAGCAAGTGAAGAACTTATAGTAGCCATGGCTAGTTGTTCATTAAACAGTGCCGAACGAAACTACACTACTAATGATAGGGAAACCTTATCATATAATCTCGTCCTTACAGAAGTTCAGGGATTTATTGCTTGGTGAAGAGATAAATGTGTTTACTGACCACCAAGAGCTCACTTTCCTCAAGGCGGGAAAGATACTGGGAAGTCGCATGACTAGATGGGCACTGTTGATTCAAGAGTTTAATATCCACATAAAACACATTACAGGCCCTTGCAATATTGAAGCCGATGTCTTAAGCAGAGTACTGTTTGAGAGGTTGACTGAACCCGACTAACTGAAGCTGCCAAACCCAGGGAGCTGAGAGATCTAGCAGCACTGACTAAGGCAAACATAATACAGCATGGCGTAATACCAAAAGTGTTGGAACTTCAGAAGAATGATACAACATGTACCACAATACGTAAGTAGTTGTTAGCGGCCAAACCTGACCAAACGTCGTTGTACTTTATCACTTCGTCTGGACTACTATATGCTAGAATCGGCAAACAGAGTCCTTTGGAAAGCGAGTGGAAAGTAATACTTCCAGCAGAGCTGCAAGTGGAAGTAATCTTGACAGTACACCGATTCCTGGAACATTACGGAGCACGCGAGTGTTAGCACATGCAGCTGCTTCATCGTGAATTTGTTGGCCCTCAATGAGCCTTGGTATCTGTCAGGTGCTCCGTTCCTGCGAAGTTTGCAGAAGTTGAAGAATTCTGGAGAGCATTTCCAGGGCATGTTGCAACCAATACTGCCAGAATTTTAATTGAGTTTGGTAGCAGCTGATTTTTTTGGACCCCTTCCCCAGTACGTATCAGGAACGAAATATATGCTGATGTTTTTAGATGTATTCACTAAATATGTCAAATTATTTGCGTTAGTACACGCAAAGGCTAAAGCCGCGCTAGATAAATGCAAGAAATTTGTGCAAGAATTAGGTAAGCCGACAACAGTCCTGACAGACAAAGAGACTCGGTTTACTTCTGATGTTTGGTCGGTTGGGTTGACTAAGATGGGTATCAAACCTACCAGAACATCTGTGAGACATCCTCAATCGAATCCAAGCAAGCGATTCATGCGTGAGCTAGCGCGCATGATACGTATTATTTGTCATTCCAAACAACAAAGTTGGAGGAACTATTTGCCTGCAATTAAATACTTTCACAATAAAACGTCGTACATAAATTAACCGGTCGAACGCCCACTGAAGTGTTGAAAGGCACATTTTTAAGGGTACCATTTCCCTGTTTAGCGGACAAGCCCTCGGGTGCATCTAATCAGGATGTCGGACGAAATGGAAAGGCGATATTAGGTAAAATTCAAGCACTGGCCAAGCAGTGATTAATTAAGGCGTCTGAAGATAGTAAACGACATTTCAAGATAGTAAGGGATCATGGCTTNCACTGGCCAAGCAGTGATTAATTAAGGCGTCTGAAGATAGTAAACGACATTTCAAGATAGTAAGGGATCATGGCTTACGTCCGGGTGATTAAGTGCTGGTTCGAGTCCATAATGTAAGTAACCAGGCGGAGTTCACAACAAAGAAGTTACTACCAGTATTCTCCGGACCTTACAGAATTTCGAAAATTATTCAAGAGAATTGCATGGAATTAGTAGGTGAAGATAACAAGCACGTGGTGGGAATGTTTAACGTGAATAAATTGAAGATATTTTACAAGATAATCGGCGCTGAGCTACCTGCATCCCTAAGGGATTTTTCATTTAAAAAAATACAAGATTNAAGATATTTTACAAGATAATCGGCGCTGAGCTACCTGCATCCCTAAGGGATTTTTCATTTAAAAAAATACAAGATTAAGTGTGGATTATGCAGTCTGTTCATCGTTTTCGGAGTAGAATGTAACTTAGGCACAGTTGAAATACACAGTTGAATTATTGCATAGTTCCANGTCTGTTCATCGTTTTCGGAGTAGAATGTAACTTAGGCACAGTTGAAATACACAGTTGAATTATTGCATAGTTCCAATCATATGCAACATACTAAATTAATGCATTTTTTTCAACTTGTTACTTTTGGATATTGTGTGAAGACACTTGGGGACTGCGGCTATTTTGGCACGAACATTTCCTCAAGATATACTCTGTGCCATGTGGGTGTTTGTCACTGCACTGAGTAAGTTAGTGCTTAAATCTTAAATTTCAAATGTTCATGCTCATCGCACGGCTCGTGGTGTGAGGTCCCGACTGGGAAGCTGCGTCATATCCGCATGTGATGGCATCTCTACTGGCGGAAGGTGGAGATAAACCCTTGAAGATTCAGTGGAAGAATTTGCTGTGCCATGATGTCTGGCGCCAGTTTGGTCCAGATGCCTGAGGTGTTGCCTGCCGTGTGTTTGCTGGGATCCTGTTGATGCAAGGACAGTGCAGCAGAGTGATGCTGCTAATAACATCCTTTTGATTTTCAGGGAGTGTAAAAAGGTGTTAGTTGATAGTTGTAGTTTGTAATTGTTAGTTAATACCCTTGCATTTTCTTGACAATAAGTAAGTATGGAGTGTGAATCGATTAATAGCTTTTCAAGGGATTGCACTAGTATTTGCACTATGTAATTGCTACTAGTCACTAAATCAGAATTACGAATATTTATTTGTTATATTACTTTTGTATCGGCTTTGTGGTTTATCTTCATCTTAACCGTCGCACTTTAGCCTACCTATCCCTGTTCTTCCGCATTTCTTTTTCCTTGAGATCCTCGACGGCACAGGATGGAAAGTGCATGCACCGAGGTGGAAGAGACTCATCTTTCCTATTTCCTTTTTCACACCTATTTTAATTATTTTTCTTGTTTGAATTTTTGTGCACTGTTGCTGTGGTCTGCCATTTGTATTTTAAGCATTACCCTGCTGTTATTTTATTTACATANTTGAATTTTTGTGCACTGTTGCTGTGGTCTGCCATTTGTATTTTAAGCATTACCCTGCTGTTATTTTATTTACATATTGTTCCTGCCATCTTGTTAACTTAAAGCTAAGTATTGGAGAGAGCTGCCCGTTTATTCTGTCGTGTCGCAAGATAGTCGCCTTAACGAATCGTCCAACGATCTTTCCTAAAAGGTTTCTTTGTGGATGTCAAAGCTTTAAACCTGTTTCTGCAACGAAATCAGTGCCTGGTTTTATGCCGTGCGCACTGACGTTTAGTGCATGTTCCGAGGTGTCGTACATTCACGTGAAATGCAAGCAAGCCGATGTATAGCTGGTCAAGTCACGAGACAACTAGGATCCTCGCCTGGCTATGAGCGCCTTCCCCTCCCGCGGCTCCGGAGGGAGGGGAAGGCACGCAGCGGGTCCGTGAGTCACAGAGTAGGTAACTGTACGGAGGAGAAACAACAAACTTGCCTACTCTGGGTCATGGTTTCTTCACACTTTTTGAATATAACCTTTAAAATATCCCCCCTCTCATATATCATAAGTTTGGTAGTTTCCTAGATATGCTATGTATCACAAGCATTTTATACTTGTGTTAATATAAAAGTACCTTATTTTTAGTTAAATTGAACTTTTACTTATATTTCATCTATGAATTATAATGCTTCATTTATAATTAATACTAACATAAACAGAGAAAAAATAGGTGTGTTGGTAATGCCTAGTAAGAAATAGTTGTCTTGCAAAGTGCACGAATGATGTGCGCTGTCCCGTGGGTGTAATTCTCTCGACTCGGTTAAACTTTGTTAGCATGGGGCCGAGCAATATCCTGGAAGTGTCCTTTATATGGGACGTTGCATATGAAGTGGTATAAGTGGTCTGCATGCGTACTGTAGAACTTGCCATCCAATGAGAAAGGTTCCCTTTGTGTGGGAGACGTCATCCGCTGCTGAAACTATGTTCCGTAGCCTTATTAACTGATGCTGCCTGTAACATAAAGCCCACAAAGATTTCTATTGGTCCCGATTTATGAAAAAGCGTCGTATCGGTACAGTTTCAAACAAAATTTTTTTTGTTGCAACGCCTAAAATTGTATATTCATCTCTTTGCCTTGGTATATAGAAAAATGTCGCTACTGTAAACAAAACAATCTTAAATAAATTTTTTACATTGCTCTAAATAAAGGTAGTGTTGCCATTAAACGGAAGCGTATAAAGAAAATGTTTACAACAGCAAAACCAAGTTTCTTTAACAGTGAATTTGAATTAAAGCAAGAGTTTGTTACAAAACAGCCGCAAATAAATGACTTTCTTTGCTGTACAAACACTTTGGCGCATTTTTATACAGCAAAAATGGCATTCCGGGCCATAAACACATAGGGATGCCGTTCACTAACCAGCGCCGGATAACTGACTCGCCAGCCGGCAGCCCAGCCAATAGAGAATCTCACGCAGCACGCGGTAGCCAATCAGACGCAGGGCTCGTTACCGGGGCCTCGCGCAGCCAATTAGCGATTGGGTACGCCCGTATACAAAAACTGTAACGTAATTTCACCTATGAATACTTGCTTACCAGAGTATGTGGTAGGGTGTACATTTACTTTCGCACGGCAAACATAAACAAGGTTACGAAAAATACTTACAGAGTTAAAAAGGCACGTTTTTATTTACCAAACAATTTGTAGGTTAAAATTTGAACCATATATTAATCTACGACTTAAAAATGAGCTATTTGTAACATATATTAGTGATGTACTTCTATTCTTCACTTGAGTAAGAATTAATAGTGAGTGCAAGTTCATTATGAACAATTGCTCACATTAATGTTTTTCCATATTTATACGTGATATTAATTAGTTTTGTAAGTTGATTTTAAGAACTGCCAATTTTTTGCTTGCATATCATAAACAGGCTTCACTATTGTTATAAAGTGACCATATGGGTTTATTATTTTGTGAAATGTACCTACTGTGTCGTTTTGTTTTTTGTCTGTTAGAACACATTTGTGTCGTGCTCACAACAGAATGATCTACACCAATTTCATGTATAGTACCCCTAAAACTGGCATGTCTCCTTCTGTTTTCCAAGAGCAATTAATTTCCTTATTAAACATTTTACAGTTAATAAAAAAAAATCTATGCAATTCCTCAATATTTGCAGTTTATTTTTACTCATGTACGAAACTCATTACCCTAAGACTACTACCAAAAACATTATTTTTTACCTGTGATTTTAAATCACATTTTTTCACCTTAGCAATTAAACAGCAATGAACTGGGTAATGCGAGTGAAATAATAATAATAATTAATAACTTATTATTGAACTCTTTATCTTGTCGCAGAAACAATTTCCCCGTATTTTTATCTAAATCGATTACCAAGTTTGCGTACTTCCGCACCTGTTATTTTCTTAAGCCTTGCTGCCTGTAGCTTTCCTTCAATGCAGTTTCCGTGAAATATAAGAGAGTTAGCAAACGAGCAGGTAAATGTTACACAACGTTATAAGACGCCTGATTGTGTATGATCATGTGCAGGTAAGAGCAAAGTGCGCAGAGTTCTCCGGCTCGTGTCTTGATGAAAACTGACCTCGTTGCACGGCTCGAAGGAGAAGGAAGGTCGATATTAGGTGCGCAGGTTGTTTCGTATCTTGGCCGAGCCCCACGTTCGTTGCGCCTAGCCGAGGCTTAACGAGCCTGTGCTCCACTTTTTGCGTCCCTCGACTGTCCGAGGTGAGAGGTTAAACTGGCGAGGGTGGGGCTCAATTATCGACTGCAGTGTAAGTTTACGTGTTAAGCGGCCCACACGTTTGTATTTTATTTATATTATATGATTTTTTGTTTCATCTCTGGCAGAGGAAACCTGTCCATGGCAGGTTTCGTGCTTTCTCATTCCTTATTCCTTCTTCTTCTTTTTTTTTACTTTCTTTTTTAGTTTCTCGTTTTTTCCTTTTAGCCTTCTCCTTTTCTTATTCACGCCGGAGTTTCAAGATCATTTTGGCGCCACTTCTCATTATCAACTTTTCTGAAAACATTGCGAAACTGTAATCTATGGCAAAAAAAGTGTTAATAAATAATGATACACATTTATATAAAAACTTCATCTTATCTACCTTTCAACGGATTATCATTACAGCATTACACTACTTTGCTCATTCTGAGTACACCTTTATACCTAGAGTTTGGTCATTTCTGTGAACGCCCCACAAACAGCTTTCTTGTTTATGAGCCAGTAACTCGGAACTGATTATTATTGTGGAATAAAATCTGTAATGCACTTACGCAGACTGTATGCAGGCCGTTACGGCAAACACATTCCTTCACTGCAATTTCACAGCAGTTAAAGAAAGCAAAAAGGGAAAAAAATTAATATAAATAAGCACTTCAGGCGTGTTATAAAGAAAGAAACTTCCAAAAACTACTAAAATATGAAAACATTTCACCTGGTGAAAGAGAGTTTTTTACCAGCATCGTTCACAGGAATACGGCAAGGGAAACATTTTGTATCTAAAAATATGACACATACATGTGTAACAATGAAATTGTCAGTGTAACACAAAACAGAAAGAGATAGTTGTGCTACTTTTCAGTTTCGCACGCTTAAGAGGACCGCCTGCCTGCATCGCTTTGCAGGAAAGCGTGAGAGGTATCATTGTTGGCACACGCTACAAGACCGCCATCGCCGCTACGCGCAGAGCTCCGAACTTGCGTGCGGTGTTCTCGTGGTGCTGCGTGTTCCTATGGCACTTACCGCCGTCACCCTATCATTTCATTGATGAAGAGTCTCTAGCAAAGTTCAATACAGGCTCCTATCGTAGTTTGGTTCGTGTCCAGATAGTATGTTTTAAGATACGGCAGTCTGAAAAAATATGTTTTTAACTATATTGGAGGGCTCCAAAAGAATATTTCCAGGACGCGTGGTAACTTTAAGTACTATTCTGTCCTCGTATGTGGTGTGTTCTCTCTTTGTTGGTAAACATGTGGGGAGCACGTGTAATAATTTCGTAAAAAAAACATATTGAAAATACTTAGAAACTCAGTTGAGGCGCCAAGGAGGTAGAAACCTTAATGCACTGACAGACTGTCAACCTTATGACTAACATCAGTAATAGTTTCCTCCTAAGTATGGCATATTAAAGTTCGTATTTGATCCTAAACCGTAGAGTCTGTTACGTTATTTAGTCAAAGAATAAATATGCCTACAAGGTGAGTAAAACGCGCAACTGTACCTTACAAAACTGCTCCTGTAAAATGTAAACAAAGCAACAACAGTAATAATAGTTGACGCAACTTATAAAATGCTGATACAGATGAGAAGATGGCACTTTGAAAAAAGAATACCGACACTAAACAACATTCGAATGTTTGCAAACAATCCCATTCTTAAGTAAACGTAGGCCAATTCTGATTGCGTTATAAACCCAAAATCTACTGAAAATCTCTGTGGATATTTCCCATACAACTAGTACAGCCGTACTTGCAAAAAAATTAAGTTACTACGTACTATCATTACAAATAATCCATTTCAATTCTTAAATAATTAGCTGTTACAATTTCGTCGATCACTTTTATTACTGAGTATTGAAGCTTAAGTCGTGAAAGAGTGCATGCCGATAGACGCATTCATGGACACGAATTTTTTCATAGTTTAGTATAGTATACTTCGACATTACGAAACTGTTGTTATTAATTTCCATGTCAATAAGTTTCGGTTGGAAGTAATTTAATTAAGCTATATAGTGTCCCTTTACTAAGGCCTTATCGTTGTTTGGGGGCACTCAAAACATCTAATAAATAAATATTTCTGCCTCCGCCAGAAAAAACGTCATGTAATATCAATTTGAAGAAAAGCGTGTATAGGTTTCTAAAAATTAATCGCAATGAAACGCTGGACATAAAATTTAATCTATATCATGTAAACTTTCTTTGACTTCTTCAACAGCCTATATTTTTGACTTCTCAGAAATGTGTAATTTGGTTGTGCATTTCCAAGAAACAGAGAAATACTGTCATCTGTAATTTAATTTACGCTACCGTTAACATGCAGTAAATTCAGGGGAAAGCCTTGAGTATCAGTTACACAGCGCAGTGAATTTATTGTAAATAACCAGTTAAACCTCTTGATTTCGAATCCCGAGCAAACTTTTTAGGCATGCGTCGTTATAAGTTAAAGTTAGGTCCGTTTTGCAAGTCAACCTTTTAACTGTGAGTCTGTCAGAATAAAGGAAGTGCTTAAAAATTATTAATTAAAAAAAGACAGCCAACTAGTTGGTGAAAGTGAGTGACATGTAAGTATGCCAGTATAACTTAAGTAATTACAATGAAGTCTTTTAAAATTATTTGATATCGCAGTTCACTATTTAGAAAAATTTTCCTTGACTCAGTTATAAAATATTTATGGAAAAAAAGGTTGTTTGTTTTTTTAGTTGACTGGTCACGGGTGTCCCAGATGTGATATATCAGTATTTCTGCTATTTCTTTACTTTTGTATTCCGCAAGCTGCATTTTCAGTTCTGGCCTCTCTAAACACCAGAGAGTAAATTAATATCAAATATAGGCTATTCACGGTAAAGTGAGCACTTTTGAAAACCCTCTCATTTTGAATAATAACCAATAAATATATTTTGTTCGGCCTTAGACGTTAACTTCCGAGTGTAGTGGGATATACACACTGTGTTTATTAATTACATGGTAATGTTTGTCGTAAAAGGTTGTTAAAGGATAAAATATGGCTGAAAGGGAAAAGTAACTAGGGCCTCAAAACTGCTTACTATACCGTGAACATCCTATAATCAAAATAGTCCCTTCCACTTGATATAAATAAGACTTTTGACTCTTAATAGGTGCCCTATCTGCTGTATAAATACTAATTGGATCAGTAATTTTTTCTCACGAAAGATCGATAGTAATTACAATACTAAGAACACTAATAACTTTATAAACTATAATTTAATATGAGCCGTTGTACGTAAAAGCAATTATCAAGGTTTACATGAAAAATTATCAACTATGTTATTACATTGGGAAAAAATATTATTGACCTCATCTTAAATCTATGCCCATTTCATTGTTTTGAAAGGTTTTCCTTACACACTGAAACGCATCTTAATTTGTTGTGAATTATGTTTATTTTATTTTCAGCATTCTGCTATATTACTACAGTACGAAGTCTTATATAAAGCAACTTTAGTTCCTAACTTACCTGTGCTCATCTACCATTATTTATCCTCCTTCAGCTAGATACTCCTCTGTTTATATCCGACCAGATTTTGTCACCATTGGTTGGCTTGCACCAAAAAAAAAAACAATTAATCCACTTCAACGCACTACTCGTTTCCCAGTTTCGTGTACATTAACCCTCATATTATTACTGCTCCAAAACGGGTTAGCTTAAGATATTGTGTTAAAAAAGCCCGCAAATTCACGGGAACGGCTGCGTAAATGTACCGTTAATATACAGAAACGCGATTCGTAAATACAAATACGGAACGTCTTGTATTTCCTATAGGTTCGGGTTTCGGGAAGGAAAAAATCGATTTTACACGAACCTTTTTTCGCCACTGTAACCACAAAATTATCTTTCCTGCGGAAATTAGGATGTAAATGCAACATAGACCTATTATTTCAAACACCACAACGTAGCAGAAATCACATGTAGTCGTTAGTAAAATTTAAAACATTCAAAACTGACTGGAAATTGGAAAATTGCATATGGCACATTTGTACAAATAAGCTATTTTACCTCGAATTGTAACGTCGAAGTTGATAGGAAAGAGTGATGTACTGTANCGGCACATTTGTACAAATAAGCTATTTTACCTCGAATTGTAACGTCGAAGTTGATAGGAAAGAGTGATGTACTGTAAAAATTTATATTCGTGTTAACATCTCGCTCAAGAATTAAACATTTTACTTTTATAATTAGTTTTTTATTAAAAGTAAACCCCGCTTAAAGAAAATAAAATATTATTTTGCCGTTATATATAGAAACAATTTTTTTTAAAGAACGTTATGTTTTCAAATGACGGGATTATTACTAACAGTGTAGTGAGTACTTTTCTTAGCAGTTTTCTTCTAATATTATTCAAAGCTACCTGAGGCAATTTGTTTCAGCGGATTCAATTATCTTCAAATCTTCAATTTGTACGTTTAGCTGTAAACTAAGAATTTTCTCTGCGATCTTCCTTTCGTTATCATCAACAGAACTCACCTGCTGTATGTTTAAGTTTTCCACAACATTTTATAAACTAAGAAAATAGCTACAATAATTTTTTATCTTAGCAACAATGTCTCCAGGTGCAGATATTATTCAGCCGACAATCTGGTCTGGAACCGTAGCCATTTTCCTGTAAACAGTAACATATGACGCGTGATAGGCATGCCGTGAGTACAGTTACAGAACAATCAGCATTATTGCCAAAAAGAAAATCGTCATTAACACTGAATGGACGTACAGCTAACACGTGGTTTTCATCCAATACCCTCCACCCCCCACTCTCTCTCTCTCTCTCTCTCTCTCGAGACTGCCATGTCCTTACAATTAAGGTACCAGGAATATGAATATTTTCATGCCAGTTGAGTATAACTTGAACAAATTAGGAAATGGCTAAGGCTATAATGATACAATCTAAAATATTTCACAAGCTGATTCATCATTACTCCGAAAAAATTTTTTTTTGGTATTTCGTCAATTAAGAATTCGATTCCCAAAGAGGCTTCACTCTGAGAAAATGCAAAATGCTTTTAGTTACCGAAATAAGCGATATTATCGAGAAAGAGCTTTTTTCCTTGGCTCCAAGGTTATTATACGAGAATCTGCANTAGTTACCGAAATAAGCGATATTATCGAGAAAGAGCTTTTTTCCTTGGCTCCAAGGTTATTATACGAGAATCTGCAAGTAAGAAATAATTCATTATTTAAATTATGGAATCTATAGTATTTGCCATCCGATATTACCAGTAAGTGTTGTGCGTGGGGAAAAATTGATAATATATTATATAATTATTAATCTGAGCGTAGGAAGTAACACAAAAAAGACAGCTTTTTTGGAACATTATTATACACGCTCTTTCACAAGAGAAATTCACGCATGTGATTATTCCTGCCTTATATATAGGCACAAATACACACCTTTCCGTGATTTTGCATCTCTGAAGGATTTTTAAAAGTACATACATCACACTAATTTCCAAGGTGTTTTCATACGAGGAATCGCNATTTTGCATCTCTGAAGGATTTTTAAAAGTACATACATCACACTAATTTCCAAGGTGTTTTCATACGAGGAATCGCTTCACACAATTGGTTGGTGTAATTACGAATCATTCATTCGCTAAGACAGGAAACTATTCAAACACTTCATCTTCATTTAGTTTATAGTTGAGCTATGATGTTGCAGGTATTTTAAGTGATCTAAGATAAGTATTAAGATAAAGATGNCTTCATTTAGTTTATAGTTGAGCTATGATGTTGCAGGTATTTTAAGTGATCTAAGATAAGTATTAAGATAAAGATGTTATATATGATAATAACTTGACGTCTTTGCAAAAAATTTGCACGTACAAAATATTTTAAAATTATTACATAATGCCACTCACTGCTTAGGATAATCGTTAAAGATACTTGGATACTTGTTGCTTAGTAGTCTACAGAGTGCTGCAAAATATTTGCATGTGGTGGAAACTATACAGTAATTAAGCGCATGCTTCTTAATGTAGCATTAGCTATGAAAGAATTAAAAATCTTTAGACGTTTCGAAAAATNACAGTAATTAAGCGCATGCTTCTTAATGTAGCATTAGCTATGAAAGAATTAAAAATCTTTAGACGTTTCGAAAAATGTATTAGTAACACACAAATTATCAATTGTGTTTATGCACACTCCATATAATTTAAAAGTGTGAGGTACGTTATACACGACTTATTTATATACTGAAACAAAAGTCCATAGTAATCTCTCAGAACGAACGTCTTATTCTTCTAGAAGAACAACATACCACGCATATTACTATGGAATTTGTCTATATATGTATATATACCATATGCTTATACATATGTACATGTTCATACATAGAGCCTATATGTCTGAGTACACAAACACCGCCGAGCATAAAAATTGACCCATACCATAAGTATGCGCGTAGTCAGAGGAACTTACTCAAAACTAATTTCAAAATTACAAACAAAAATTGTACAATTTTAAGGCTTGTTGGCTTTACTACGAAGTGTCACAAAGGTTTATATATCCGATGACATTCCGCTGAGAAAGTTTGAGCTAAGAGGTAAGGAAAGAAGCATTACATTTCTGGGAAAGAGTTAACTGGTAAAAAAAAAAAAAAAAAAAAAAAA
>NQII01005722.1:17185-29502 GCA_002778355.1 Clitarchus hookeri | reverse complement strand
ATTAATTATTTTTAATAATCCATTCCTTAGTGCCCGAATAATAGCGTGTTCAATAATAGTTTCCTCTTGGCATGTGATGCATGAACTGATTTTGTGGGCCTGATGAAAATATATAATAACATTTTAAAGGAGATCGTTTCCTTTTTCAGAAGATATCGAATAATCTAATACGTAATACAAGATTTTGTTTAACCCTTTCAGCCCCACTTTAAATTACGGTTTTAGGTGTTGCAAACAAAAATTTTATGATGCGTGCTGTACTTAAGTCGACACAGTACTTGTTTCGTTGTCACAGCCAATGAGTTGTAAGCTATATGTTCAACTACAGTAATATGAATCAATTATGACTTAGGCCAGTAAGATGTTTTGCGAATCGTATACCCACAGGTAAGATAATTGGTAATTGAGCTTCGCAACGTGCAGTACAGACCAAAAATTACCTTCATGTGCGTAATGTACACAATTATTTACACTTGGTATGGATGTTACAATTCACTGAAGTACAACATCGTACTTTATCAGATTTTCCCCTAGCCTATTACATATTTTTATATTGTTTGTACTTCCGAGTGTATACACCAGTAAATAAACACGTAGAGTGTTGTGAAGGCGACGTTCCGAGGATCTAAGGCATGCACAATGCACCTGCGCCTTAACATATGGTATATATAATATAACTTATGTTAACCCGTCCCGTTACCGTATCCATTATCGTGGACGTGTTGCACGTGAATGAAGTTTATGGTGGACCCTGTACACAGCAAGTCACCAGTGTCCAGTACTCTTAAAGTCTTCCTTGTAACATAATTTGATTCGTTGAATTTCCTACGCCTCTTCCACGAATGGTCAACGCCAACATCATCCAGCACGTAGAACGTTGTTCACTAATTGAAAGACAAGTCATCAACACAAGTACAGCTAATATTAAAAAAAAAATACGCGGATACAACACTTGAACTCAGAAATTGATGTGCGACAGAAAGCAGAGGATAGTTTTTGACGGCTCTTAACATTGTAGTCTTGAGAAGCGAGGTGAGAATTGAGCAGAGTTGGATTGCAAGACCTGGATAAATGGGAGATCCCCGAGAAAAAACGCCGATCAGCGGCATCGTCTGGCACCATTACACCATGCGAAAATCCGGGGATTGACCCCGCCGGGTATCTTACCCGGTTCGCTTTGGTAGTAGGCGAGCAGTGTAATCACTACACCACCGTGGTCGCTTATGACCTGACGCGTTGTCACTTAGAACACTTATGAAATTTCGAGAACAGCAGTGGTACACAACGTAATCTTCTGTGTGTGTGCTTTATGCACCCGGAAACAAGTACGAGTGGTAGATATTCGAGAGTCTCGTGGTGTATGATTATCTTAAGGCTTCCGTCTACTTGAAACTGTTTCGCGTTCGAGGCCGAGAAGCGCGGGAGCGATAAGGGCGACACTGCCACGTGCATCAAGTGCGCCAACGCCACTAAGCGCAAGGCTCTGGACTGGCGTGCAGTGTTCTAGTCGCACTGCGTATGGAACTTCCAGCGGTGACCCTATTATTTTATTGGCGGAAAGTCTGTAGTATTGTTCAGTGCAGGGCCCTTGAGTAGTTTTATATGTATTTGATGCGTAGATTTTTAGATACGGCGCTTTGATAAAGCCATTTTTATCTGTTTTGGAGTCTAAGGTCCGTGACATTCTGAAAGTACTCAACAGCCCTCGTCTGAACTGTGCGTTCCTTACAGTAGATCAGCACATTGGACGCACATTTAACAGCTTGGTGGGGAAACGTGTATTTCAAACACTCTACAACGCAGTTCAAGCGCCGGGTAGGCGGGAGCTTGAACACCATTGCACAGCAAGCGCCCAGCACAGCGGATGTTTTCGAGAAGGGTAGTAGCAGCAGGCGGGCATACACGCACGCACGCACGCGCGTGCAGACGGAGGATGCTGTGAAGGTGTGAGGCACGTGCTACATACCTGAGCCCGATCCTAACTAAACCTGTCCCTCCTCTCGTGGCCGTGTCCCAATCTGCATAAAAACAACAAACGCCCAGCACCGCCACAGCTGTTCGGACCACGTCGCTCCACGGTGTTTACATTCACAACAAACCATGAAAACGAATTTTATTACACGTACTTAAAAAATATACCTTGAACACTTACGGACCCATTTCTTCTCGTCCTCACACAACTCTTTCATTTTTTTTTTCGGCGAGAAAATGAGATGGCATGCGTGGCTGACGGGACGGGGATGTTGCGTGCGGACACCCGGACCCGTGATGCATGGAGAGTTAACGTTTTGTAATTTATTTTTTTTGTGTTCTCTCCGCGTCTTTGTTTTATCGTTGGGATGGGGCGTGAAACGAACGCCCACTCGAAGTTCTGCACGGTAGAGGCTCTGCCAACCTGCTCTCTTATTTCACACGGCTGCCGCCAGGTAGCGACTGCCACTGAAGAAGGCAGCGCCCGTCACTGTTGCCAAGTTGTGAGTAAATACGAAAAATAAATATTTCGTTTAGAAGGCGCATGTTTAAGTTTTGTTTAATGTGTTTCGTATGTAATTTTTTTGTATTATTCAGAAGCTGCCTCCTTTTTAATTATGTCTTCCTTATATCATAAGAGTTATCATACTATGTTTTGTTTCGTATAGTTGGCACCACGTCCAGATCCATTTGTGCTTTTCGTTTTATTTCTGTCTTATCTCGCTTTGACATTATTGTTGTTCTTGGCCAATGTTCAGGAATTGTTATACTTAGACAATTTATTCTGTGATGGGGGAAATCCCAGAACTTCTCCTTAATTGCTACTACTGTAAATTTAACTCAAGTCTGTTCACAGTAAAGTAAGCGTTTTTTAAATCAACCATTCATAAAATTACTGCCAATAATTTCACGCACAGGCTACTACATTACACATTGACACGCAAGGTCACAATTAATTTGGAAGTGAACCAAAAAAATATTTCTAAGTCCTGACGTATTGAGAGTGCAATATGTACACTTAAGGCTTCTATAGTCAAAAGTTTTATGCTTTATAAACATAAGAGTAAGAATTTGCATATTATAAACACATTTATTTCTCCTGAGACTTCCTTGGTTTCCACCCGGATGACGCGCTATTGAGTAAAGCGGGACGGCCTTTGGTAAAGTAAATCTTGCATACAGAGGAGGTANTTTCCACCCGGATGACGCGCTATTGAGTAAAGCGGGACGGCCTTTGGTAAAGTAAATCTTGCATACAGAGGAGGTACGCAAAGCGAGGAGTATGTCCTAATCACGGCTTTAGAAACTGCTACATTAACAGCGAACATCATATATGTACCTCTCAGTATATAATTTTTGTGATTGTATGTGTGTGTGTGTGTGTACGTGTACTTTTGTGTAATTTAGCTTGAGTGCATGCCAAGTTGAATGGCCATGTTTGGCAACACTGGAGTGTCCGTGCAGGTCGGGTCCTGTTTTGGAAGTGCCCGTCCACTTATTGCGTAATTACGGCGCTGCCAACATAATTCCACAGGTTATTACCGAACATTTGCATGAACGATTTTACGACGCAGCCCGGTTAACAATGCTTCAACGGGAAGAAAATAACCTAACTGAATTTTCAGTACCTCTTTGTTTTTTTTTTTTTACGAAGTCAGCTAACTTAATTAAACCCCAAGGGAAACAGCGTAATGAAAAAGTATAGCTCGAATTTCCTTTGGCGTATTTAAAAAACGCGTCTGAATTACCGGAATTAAATTACAATATAATGGTCATTGTCGTTAATTTACTCGTTTGCGGAGCTTGTTTCGTCGTTCGGTGGCAAACTTAACTCGCATTTACCGGAGGTCCTGTGCTCGATCACCGCCGAATTTTACGGTGGTTTCTTCACCCACATAACACCATTTCCTTTACAGGTTTTTCTTTAATATCCACATCTCCGTTAAAATTTGATGACCTGTAATTGAGCCAAAGATGATAGTCGGCACTTAAGTCATTAAAATAAACAAGATAATTGGTTCCCTTTTATTTTTAATTTTCCATTTTAATAACAAACTATTATAAACAATGGAAGCTCTGAAACACACTTGAAGAAATATGCTTTAACAAGCGTCCTGTATACAGACATTACGGCTCGGTATCATCCCTTATGCAGAAGTTCGTCGTTCTCGTGTCATAATTTCTTTTTCAGAGGTATTATTAACATTTGTGATTAAAGAAACTTTACAATTTTCTAGTTGTTCGATACGTTTGTATCTAATTTTCACTGTATGTTATTTCCTGCTTGCATAAAAGGCAGGAACTTAGTGATGAAATATGTCCTCGAGTTTTTTTACAACAAGCAGATAAAACACAATTAAAATTACGCACAAATATATTAAACAATTCATAAAATGTGAATTTTTTTGTAATCTTCTGTTGTCAGTAATAATCCGAAGAATTTCAGCAAACGAGTTGAAACAGAGCCCTTAAAGNTTTCCACCCGGATGACGCGCTATTGAGTAAAGCGGGACGGCCTTTGGTAAAGTAAATCTTGCATACAGAGGAGGTATGCAAAGCGAGGAGTATGTCCTAATCACGGCTTTAGAAACTGCTACATTAACAGCGAACATCATATATATACCTCTCAGTATATAATTTTTGTGATGGTATGTGAATGTGTGTACGTGTACTTTTGTGTAATTTAGCTTAAGTGCATGCGGAGTTGAATGGCCATGTTTGGCAACACTGGAGTGTCCGTGCAGGTCGGGTCCTGTTTTGGAAGTGCCCGTCCACTTNGAGTTGAATGGCCATGTTTGGCAACACTGGAGTGTCCGTGCAGGTCGGGTCCTGTTTTGGAAGTGCCCGTCCACTTATTGCGTAATTACGGCGCTGCCAACATAATTCCACAGGTTATTACCGAACATTTGCATGAACGATTTTACGACGCAGCCCGGTTAACAATGCTTCAACGGGAAGAAAATAACCTAACTGAATTTTCAGTACCTCTTTGTTTTTTTTTTTTTTTTACGAAGTCAGCTAACTTAATTAAACCCCAAGGGAAACAGCGTAATGAAAAAGTATAGCTCGAGTTTCCTTTGGCGTATTTAAAAAACGCGTCTGAATTACCGGAATTAAATTACAATATAATGGTCATTGTCGTTAATTTACTCGTTTGCGGAGCTTGTTTCGTCGTTCGGTGGCAAACTTCACTCGCATTTGNATTACAATATAATGGTCATTGTCGTTAATTTACTCGTTTGCGGAGCTTGTTTCGTCGTTCGGTGGCAAACTTAACTCGCATTTACCGGAGGTCCTGTGCTCGATCACCGCCGAATTTTACGGTGGTTTCTTCACCCACATAACACCATTTCCTTTACAGGTTTTTCTTTAATATCCACATCTCCGTTAAAATTTGATGACCTGTAATTGAGCCAAAGATGATAGTCGGCACTTAAGTCATTCAAATAAACAAGATAATTGGTTCCCTTTTATTTTTAATTTTCCATTTTAATAACAAACTATTATAGACAATGGAAGCTCTGAAACACACTTGAAGAAATATGCTTTAACAAGCGTCCTGTATACAGACATTACGGCTCGGTATCATCCCTTATGCAGAAGTTCGTCGTTCTCGTGTCATAATTTCTTTTTCAGAGGTATTATTAAAATTTTTGATTAAAGAAACTTTACAATTTTCTAGTTGTTCGATACGTTTGTATCTAATTTTCACTATATGTTATTTCCTGCTTGCAGAAAAGGCAGGAACTTAGTGATGAAATATGTCCTCGAGTTTTTTTACAACAAGCAGATAAAACACAATTAAAATTACGCACAAAAATATTAAACAATTCATAAAATGTGTATTTTTTTGTAATCTTCTGTTGTCAGTAATAATCCGAAGAATTTCAGCAAACGAGTTGAAACAGAGCCCTTAAAGTACCATCATTTCATAGTTTATTAATGGCTAGCCTACTTCAAAATATTCTGTCGTTGTAATAAAGTTATATTGTTTGGCTATCCAGAACGTATACTTTCGCAGCATCTAAACAAAACGTTCAAAGGTATAGAAAAAACACCAAGGAGAAACAATGGGCTGTATTTGAGATCTGAGCGAACGATCAAAAATAAATATTTTTACTCATAACAACGAAATGTGCTACCATCAGTTTTACCTGAAAATGGCAATGCCTGTAAAAAAATACTCTTCAAGAAACGAAACTAAATTCTGATTAATAATATTTTATGTGAGAACTGGATATTTCCAACATTTCTTTTTTCTCTTTGTTTTAATTTATACTGATAATGAGATAAAAACAAAATGCAAGCTAAATTTTCATAATACCAAAAATTATGGTACTTTAATATTAACGCACCCCTAAAAAATCTGTTAATTATGATATTTCAAAGAAACAAGCAAATATGTTAAATAAACAATGATTTTAAAAAAATTAAATTTAAAAAAGTGAATATAGGTTAGATTGACTATACAAGTGCATTATTTGCTTTTATAGGCTATTCATATTAAATTGAGCATTTTTGAAGACGTCTGATTTGGAATAATAGTCAATAAATATATTAAATTGCAGCCATGCAAGTAATTTTTCGAGTCCTGTGAAATATATACCGTATGTTTATTTCATGCATGGCAATTGTAACATTGAAAAGTGGTGGAGGGATAAAAAATGGCTAGTAGAGGGAATAAGGGAACTTTGACACATTGGGACCTGGGACGAGAGCGTCGCAGCTGTTCGTGCTCTATAATTACGGTCGGCCGACGGACATCTTGGATAAAGGTGATCTTTGACTTTGACCCCTGTAACCTTTGACCTTGAAAACCTAAAAAACTAAGCATTCCACAAAAAAATAAAAAAAATAATATAAAATTTCTAAAAAACTTATATAACATTTTTAAAAAAATTATTAAAATTTTTTTATCTAAACATTTATAAAAATTATCTAATTTTACGGCAGTCTCCCACACGCCCTTCACATATACTCATTCCACCATCTAGGTAGAAGCAGTCCACCATCTTGTTAGGCATCACAGACACCGTCCTCCATTTTGGTTGGTGCAGTCCGCAAGTCGTAGGCCTGAAGGGCTGGTGGGCTGAATACAATGCATTGGGGAAGGTTGTTGAAGGGATNCTTGAAAACCTAAAAAACTAAGCATTCCACAAAAAAATAAAAAAAATAATATAAAATTTCTAAAAAACTTATATAAAATTTTTTAAAAAATTATTAAAATTTTTTATCTAAACATTTATAAAAATTATCTAATTTTACGGCAGTCTCCCACACGCCCATCACATATACTCATTCCACCATCTAGGTAGAAGCAGTCCACCATCTTGTTAGGCATCAGAGACACCGTCCTCCATTTTGGTTAGTGCAGTCCGCAAGTCGTAGGCCTGAAGGGCTGGTGGGCTGAATACAATGCATTGGGGAAGGTTGTTGAAGGGATAAGTTTATCTACCTATCTGTGACTGTGGCTTTTGGTGAGTTGTCTTTGTTGATAGTGAGGCCTGGCGAGTTGGGTGGCACTATTTCAGGCCCTTGGACTGCCTTTCGTTGGCGTGCTGTACTCAGCTGGTTTCTTCCTGTGGCTTTGACTGACTCTCTCGGAAGTCCGGGATTTGTTTCCCGGAACTTGTGCTTTCTCTGCGACCTCGGCTGGCGTTCCTTGTTGGAGAGCGCGTTTCCTCGTCCTGCATCGACATCCGCAATGGTCCGGCTCGCGTCCCCGTCCTTTCTGCCTCCGCTGATCGACCGACGGTGAACAACTGATCCCCGCCTTGGCTTTGTTGTGAATTTAACCAGTCTCCCGCTGTATTCAAGTTAGCTGTCAGCAGTTTCTCGAGAGAGAAATCGGGAAATCCCCTGTCTACCTCGCACGTTTTTTGTGTAGGATTTCGTGTCTCGTCAGCTGCTTGGGCGCTCCAACTGTGGTGGAGGGAGGGTGTGATAGGACATTTCGGGGATTTCTAAGAGCTGTGTCTGCACTAATTCTCGTATGGGGGTACCCCCTTATTCCTTCGTCGAGGGCTTATACAAGCTATTTCNGTCCGCAAGTCGTAGGCCTGAAGGGCTGGTGGGCTGAATACAATGCATTGGGGAAGGTTGTTGAAGGGATAAGTTTCTCTACCTATCTGTGACTGTGGCTTTTGGTGAGTTGTCTTTGTTGATAGCGAGGCCTGGTGAGTTGGGTGGCACTATTTCAGGCCCTTGGACTGCCTTTCGTTGGCGTGCTGTACTCAGCTGGTTTCTTCCTGTGGCTTTGACTGACTCTCTCGGAAGTCCGGGATTTGTTTCCCGGAACTTGTGCTTTCTCTGCGACCTCGGCTGGCGTTCCTTGTTGGAGAGCGCGTTTCCTCGTCCTGCATCGACATCCGCAACGGTCCGGCTCGCGTCCCCGTCCTTTCTGCCTCCGCTGATCGACCGACGGTGAACAACTGATCCCCGCCTTGGCTTTGTTGTGAATTTAACCAGTCTCCCGCTATATTCAAGTTCGAGAGAGAAATCGGGAAATCCCCTGTCTACCTCGCGCGTTTTTTGTGTAGGATTTCGTGTCTCGTCAGCTTCTTGGGCGCTCCAACTGTGGTGGAGGGAGGGTGTGGTAGGACATTTCGGGGATTTCTAAGAGCTGTGTCTGCACTAATTCTCGTATGGGGGTACCCCCTTATTCCTTCGTCGAGGGCTTATACAAGCTATTTCTAGGGACTTACCCTGTTTCACTCGCTTCTGTTCTTCCCCGCATATCCTTATACGTCGGGACAGCCCCGACGGTGGTTTCCCAGAAGTTTCGTTGTCACCTGCCTGCCCTGGCTGGCTGGCTGCCTGGCCAGGACAACTATAGCAGGGTGTGAAACCAGTGCAATGCCTATCCCCTGTACCCGTCACGCGTCAAACATATATGTCGTTCCTAATAACTTGCAGAAACTAACAAATTATGAAGTTTAAATATACGCGGATGTTTCTTTTTAGCCTACATTTCAAAGGAAGAAAGGATTATGAGATCACTTTCCTGAATGTGCAGTTTTTGGTAATTAGTTGCCAAATATTTTCTGGTAACTCTACAGCGCACAGTGTTTGTGTGTGCCCCCCCCCNTGCAGTTTTTGGTAATTAGTTGCCAAATATTTTCTGGTAACTCTACAGCGCACAGTGTTTGTGTGTGCCCCCCCCCCTTATTAAATACTTTTGAACGCATGAACTGAATTTCACTCAACTCGGAACACATAATATACGTACTAAGGAAATCTCACTTTTATAGCTTTATAACACACTGGGAGCTTACTTTAAAAATGGTCATTTTAAAATTTAGGGTCATATATCATAGCTCGGGAACCAATCAACGGATTGACACCAAACTTTGTATGTTGGCAGTGCATTGAATTTAGAGATGTATATTGTTGTTGGTCTACCATTTTAAAATATAGCACTAATTTATAATAAAGCATTAATGTTATACCTCGAAAACTACTCAACTAATACTCTCCAAATATGGCAAACATCAATGCTATGGTAGGCCACGTAAACTAATATATCTTGAATAGGTCAGACACTAATTTTCAAAATGGCNTGCAGTTTTTGGTAATTAGTTGCCAAATATTTTCTGGTAACTCTACAGCGCACAGTGTTTGTGTGTGCCCCCCCCCTTATTAAATACTTTTGAACGCATGAACTGAATTTCACTCAACTCGGTACACATAATATACGTACTAAGGAAATCTCACTTTTATAGCTTTATAACACACTGGGAGCTTACTTTAAAAATGGTCATTTTAAAATTTAGGGTCATATATCATAGCTCGGGAACCAATCAACGGATTGACACCAAACTTTGTATGTTGGCAGTGCATTGAATTTAGAGATGTATATTGTTGTTGGTCTACCATTTTAAAATATAACACTAATTTATAATAAAGCATTAATGTTATACCTCGAAAACTACTCAACCAATACTCTCCAAATATTGCAAACATCAATGCTATGGTAGGCCACGTAAACTAATATATCTTGAATAGGTCAGACACTAATTTTCAAAATGGCGAATATATGAAAATTTTACTTAAGTACATTATATCTACGAAACTACGAAACAAATTTCAACTTATCTTTGTATGCTGGCCGTATATACTAAACCATCACATTTGTCTATACAGAACATAATTTCTCCGCCATTTTTTAAGATAGCGCCACAAGAAAAAATTCTGTTTTTGTTTCTTATCTCGGGAAGTGATCAACCGATTACCACCAGGTTTGGCGAAGGAGTTGTACTGTGGTATGCCATATTAATTTGTATGTTCTAAGTGTGCCAGAATGACGGTTATAATAACATTCTAGATTAGTGTGCAATATCTACGAAACTTGAGCAACAGCTGCATACCTACAGTTCATACCATGTTCAGGGATTGTGCCACTACGACTATCCTGAGCGGCAAGAATTCTTGCAGTGGCTTCTGCANAGAACATAATTTCTCCGCCATTTTTTAAGATAGCGCCACAAGAAAAAATTCTGTTTTTGTTTCTTATCTCGGGAAGCGATCAACCGATTACCACCAGGTTTGGCGAAGGAGTTGTACTGTGGTATGCCATATTAATTTGTATGTTATAAGTGTGCCAGAATGACGGTTATAATAACATTCTAGATTAGTGTGCAATATCTACGAAACTATGTAACTTGAGCAACAGCTGCATACCTGCAGTTCATACCATGTTCAGGGATTGTGCCACTACGACTATCCTGAGCGGCAAGAATTCTTGCAGTGGCTTCTGCANGCAGTTCATACCATGTTCAGGGATTGTGCCACTACGACTATCCTGAGCGGCAAGAATTCTTGCAGTGGCTTCTGCACCGCAGCACCGCAAATCCGCGGTTTATTAGCTCAATTCTTTACACTAACGAAGCTCGCTTTACCCGCGAGGGTGCGTTCAATTCTAGGTACTGTCATGTGTGGGACGTCGATACTTCACACACAACAACTACCCGTAGGCACCAACACCAGTTTTCCATTTATGTGCGGTTTGGTATTGAGAACGACTATGTGATGGGGCCTCGTGTGCAGCAAGATCGCTTGATTGGGGCGACGTCGACAAACTTCCTGGCAAACACCCCACCCATACTGTTGCAAGACGCACCACTCGACGTCCGAGAACACACATGGTTCCAGCATGCCGGAGCACCGCCACATTTCAGCATCGCTGCTAGGAACCATCTGAATACCGTGTACCCGCACAAGAGGATAGGTCGAGGTGGTCCACAAAGCTGGTCACCTCGATCACCGGACATGAAGCCATCGGATTTTTTCTTGTGTGGTCACGTTAAGAGGATGGTGTACAAGACTCCAGTGCAATGCACAGATTATTTGTTTCTAAGAATACAGACCGCTTGCAATAACATTAGCTATACTTTCGATTTATTTCGGAGAGTTCACACATCGATTCTTCGTCGTTGCCGTCTGTGCAATGATGTGGGTGGTCGTCACTTTGAACAGTTCCCGTAAGGTTATTTGACTGTATGTTGATAAATAATTGTTTGTAGGCCCTATTACTTTCATTCCAGTACTGACGTAAGCTAATTACTTAACCGATTCCAACTAAAAATCAGTGTTTTTTTTTTTTTTTTTTAATAAAAGTTTAAACTTTAGTGCATGCTGTTATTGTTGAAACCACACATTTGAATTCCAGTAATAATATTAAAAATAGATTTCGGTGGCTTTTAATAGCAAAAATCTTCATTGCCGACGAAGGTGACGTAGGGCGGAGATAGAGCAATGACGAAATCATATGGTGATATTTTTGTGCTTTGCACTTCGTCGGATGGTAATGCAGTATCCAGAAACTCAAACATTTATTTTTCATCCTGGATGTGTTACCCGCAGAAAACATTTGATTCAACTATACTCTCAAATATGGTTACTGCCATTTGGAATACACGAAGATCGTGTATATATTATAATATATATAATATTTTTTATTATACAGGGAGCGGCAGAAATAACTCCCGAATTTTAACGGCTAATAAAAAATACACAAACGATTCTAGTCAAAATTTTACTAAACCATCTAAAAGAATTATGTTTGCCATTTAGTTTGATTTAATTTTTTTCATTTTCACTTAATCTTTAAACATAATATTTTTTTAATTTTCACTTAATCTTTAAAAATAATCTTTTTTTAATTGTCACTTAATTTTTAAACATGATCTTTTTTTTAATTTTCACTTTTTAAAAATAATCTCACTCAAATGCCAACCGTGACATGTCTGAAGACTCACTCTGAAATTACGCATTACTCTTCTCGTCATCTCTTGTGGAATTTCCGCGATTTCGTGTTGGATAGCAACTTTGAGTTCATCGATTGTCGT
>NQII01005722.1:0-16063 GCA_002778355.1 Clitarchus hookeri | reverse complement strand
GCATAAAAGATGTTGCACGAGTATTTTGTCATTAAAAAAATAATTTATACTTTCTGATAATTTTTTTTATTCTGTGTCTTAAATAAAAGGTTGGGGGCAAAAATGGAGTTTTTTCATATATCGTAAAGAAATTTTTTTTTTGCGAGAATCCCAAAAAAACAACATTCGCCATCTCACCAGCATAGTATTAGTTTACTTAGGGTCGGTTTCACAATGTCTGTTTAAATGATTGATTATCGGACAACGTGATTCATTTAAAAAGAAGACTTAATCATTAATCTCAATAGACATTTCCCGGTAAAGAAATCTTACAACCATGCAGTGACGTTTTGGTTCCTGATTGGCTGTTATTAGCTCGTCGTCTGCTGTTTATGCTGTGCTGGTTAAATGCAGTTTGTTGAAGAAACACAAAAGGATGCCCCAATAAGAAACGGTTTTATTCAGGAAATCTTGCTACCTCACATAGTGTTTATTAATTTCCTTGATTCAAATGTATTCATTTGTAGGTGCTGTACATGGCATGTAATTTCCAACACATGGCAGTTTTCAGAACAATTGTCGTAATGAATACACATTATTTGTACTTGAAATGTGGAGGTATTTCGATACGCACTTTATATTGTGATTTTGTGGTCACATAAACTTCAAAACGTTATTTATTTCGGAAATGATTGTTTTTGCTATCGCTATACACTCTTTATAATCGACATTAAAGTTTTTACGTCTGCGCCTTTTTGGTGATCTCATACTATTTGAAATATAAAAAGGCGGCCTGGTTTAATGTTGGGATATTTGTTAAGGACTGCTAAGGTAAACTTCCTATAGGTTAGATAATAGATTGTCTCATAAATGGTAAAACGAGCACAATTTTGCGTACCTATAGTGTACTCACTGAAAACACATAACAAGCAAGAAATCATATTGAAATAGTACAAGAAGTTGTCATAACCTAAATTTTTTTTGAGCAGATGTAATAATTTTCTCTACACTAAAAAAATAGTTACCTCTCTATATGAACTTCTAAAGAATATTAACACGCAGGATCGTAACAGTTACTTCGTTAAACTAAATGTTACAAAAAAACATAATTTATTTGAAAAAAAATTTTTCTTCTGTCTGAATAATTTCAACTAATTGATACAATTTTGTCATCAGAATTTTTGAATAACTCATTTTAATAACTTAATTACATTAGAAACGACTTAAATACACATATAACATAGCACCAGTAAAGATTGATCACCATATTATTTTTAAATATTCTGATTATTCCAGTATTCTGAATCTATTCTTGTGTTAAAGATAACAATTGATTTCAGGCAAATTAAAAGTTGGTTATTCCTAATCATTCACGGAGAAATAGGAAATGTCATTAACCAGCCCTCAGTTTTTAATCAGACCTTAATCGGAACCCTAACAGACGTTAAGAAACCGGCCTCTAAACGTTAAATTAATTAAACGCTTTTCTTTGCAAGGTTTATCTGTTTAAGTGAGCGCGAACACCACCATTTTAATAGTTTACTACTTCGCAACTATCTTTACGACGATATTTTTGCACCCAGAACGATGGTTGGCAAAGGTGAAAGAATGCAACGCTACTTACTTTTTCGCTGTACCAAGTAGCAACAAGGGTTGACTTTAAATAATAAGCAGCCGCTCTCAACAGACTTCTGTTAACACATGGTACAATAGGCTATCCACGGTAATATGAGCACTTTTTATTGCTCTGCTAAATTTTTCCTTTCAGTCGATTTCTATCATTCCGCCACTTTTAAATATAAACGATACTATGGGACTGATAGCGCAGTGTATACACTTCACCTCTCTCAAAAGTTAACGTCTGAGGATGTAGAGAAAAATATTTATTAGTGGTTAATGATTGCTGGGAGGGTCTTAAATAGTGCTCACTTTACNCGTCTGAGGATGTAGAGAAAAATATTTATTAGTGGTTAATGATTGCTGGGAGGGTCTTAAATAGTGCTCACTTTACCGTTAATAGCCTATACAAAAGTTCTTTAAGGTAACTAGTTGTTTAATTATCTCAAGAAAGTGTTTTCTTTATAACTTAAGCTGCGCACAGGTGTGTATTTTTTATTTCTCAATAAATTATTTTTGATGTGGTCTACGCTAACATAAAATATTGTATTACTTATTTTAGTGGAATATGCTTTAATATCCTAATTACAATCAAATAGATTTCATTTAGTAAAAACTGAGAAGGAAACTGCATGTTATTTCACCGATATTCATACACAAGTTTCAAGGTCACAGAAAATGCAAAGATAGGCCTACATAGTATTTTATAAATACGGGGAGCATGTCAATAATTCGTAATCGAGGAAAGCGCTTTCTTTTCATTAGGAGTATGTTACAGCAACAACTTTAACTAAACGTGTTTCAAAAATATATTTTTTTAATTAAACAAATTTATTTGTTCCCTCGCTTGTTTCTCGGGAAAGTATTTATTACTTACTTTAAGNATATATTTTTTTAATTAAACAAATTTATTTGTTCCCTCGCTTGTTTCTCGGGAAAGTATTTATTACTTACTTTAAGAATTTAAACTATCCTCTCCACACTCTAAATTCGAATAAGTGGAAAAACACTGATTCGCAGTGAAATACAANATTTACAAATCAGTTGGCAGTGCGCTCTGGGCGACCGAGAATCACACTACCTCCCACTTGTCCTTTACCTTAAGAATTTAAACTATCCTCTCCACACTCTAAATTCGAATAAGTGGAAAAACACTGATTCGCAGTGAAATACAANTTTAAGAATTTAAACTATCCTCTCCACACTCTAAATTCGAATAAGTGGAAAAACACTGATTCGCAGTGAAATACAACTACTAGAAAATGGCTACACTTAAAATTGGCGGAAAACGATGGGAAGTTTCAGTGAAACAATTTCACTGATTGAATGAATAAGGGACAGCTAACTACATGCGGCTAATGAAATATTGTTTTTATTAAATTTAGTCAAATATTAACGACAAATAAACACATTTACGATATATACTGTTTATATTGTGCAATTAAACGTAATTTAAAAAAAAAAAAAAACTGACGATTTACATGATTTCAACCCACAGTTTTCCACTACAACACCACCACTTTACCAATCGAGTTACCATGCCAACGNGACGATTTACATGATTTCAACCCACAGTTTTCCACTACAACACCACCACTTTACCAATCGAGTTACCATGCCAACGGTTGTTATGCTAGGGAAAATATATATCTTTATTGAATGCAGCTTTAAACTGTACGTCCTTTCTTTCCGTTTTTACTTTTTTACTTTAATTGGTAACATTAGGACTGTTAAAACAAAAAGTACCTACGTATAAATGCACTCACATTACCACATTTAATGCAGTTTAACCCTTCAAACCGATCACTATGACAATTACCTGAAAACGAAACAGAAGGCGTAAAAACGAAACGAAAGTCTGAGTGTTCATGTCGCCTCGTAAAATAGTATTATAAAAAACGAAACTCACACATGAAATATTTTTTATGTGTTTATTAGTAAATGCGATGTTATTTCATTTGACACACCTTGTTTACCTGATTCATAAGTCATAAAACAAATCACTGAGAAACAGCGAATGAAATGGCCAATGCATCAATGGAAAATGTCACCGATACAATGAGTGAAGGAAATCTGTAGATATGCCTTTCAGGGACCAAGGTAAAAGGCAAAACACCAATGTTGCTACAGACTTAAGCAACGATGTCAATCGAATGTGCCTCTCCGCTATTCACAAGAATACAGTGTGGAAATATAAGGGATGAATAATTGTGTAGAAGTTAAATCACATCTGCTGTAAACTACATCTAGTGCTACTTAGGTAGTGTGAAAGTGACCATCTGGGGTTTATTTTGTTCTAGGGGAAAATTTGCACCTTCAACGCCCCCTCCAGCGATTCACCAGATGTTCGGGGATGTCTCCTACCCCAACTTGCTGTCACAAATGTTTACGCCCATAAGAACACTTTTGTATCAGCCAGAGCTATAAATGGCGTTTCGCATCCGGAAACCTGGGAATTGGCCTTGGCGAAAGAGAATGAAACAGACTTCGAAAAATCTTCGTGCTTGCGTGTCAAGAACTCGTAACACATCGCTGTTCCTGTTGAACGCTAGGACATATTAAAGCAATAATTCGGAGAAATTGTTCGTCCCTAATTTTTTAAACAGGGAACCAATTTTTTTTAAAATTGCTTTCTTGTTATAACGTAGATATTCCACGAAACACCCGTAAAATACTTAGGGGTTAGCATATTATTTATTTCCAAGAAGAACATAGCATCTGTTGCAGTTTATAAGGCGACTTCCTTCCGAAATACGATAGTCTTCGTTAGCTAGGCGCAAAAATATGATTATTAGGCAGTTTTAAGATTTTTAAAGTAAATACTTATATACTTCAAATTACGTGTTTGGCAACTCCTTGCACATTTTTTTTTAAAAACACGGGTTTCAATAAAAACATGTTTAAAACTAAATACGTGGAAAGTTAATAAAAATTCTTGATCATTCAAGTGTTCACACAAAAGTTTGAAAAAATTATAGCTAACAAAAAATTAATAAACTTATAAGCGAGGAAGAAATTGTGATGGAATGCATGTATTACGATTTATTGCAAACTCTGTATTTTCAGGCTGACTTAAGAAGAAAATTGTTTTAACCAACTTGAATCAAGATTATAATTTATCACCTAAATATCTTTAGTCCTGATACCAAATAGTCTCTGTCTGTGCATGCAATATTTATTATCAGTTGCAATAAAATTCGGCAGCATAGTTTAAACGATTTACGATTTTATTACTAGTAAATGTCATATAAATCAACACATGACTTTCCCGTTTGAGAAATGTTTTTATTTTACACGTTTTTGCTGTTTAACACACATTATTTGAATGAGTGACTCAGTAAAAAACATCGTTACGTATATTAAATTAGATTTAAATTTTTCAATGAATGTAAGAAAATTAATAGATTTTAAATTACATAAAAATATCGTTAAATTCCGTCACCCACTCTGCGTGGCTTATCTTGCACCGTCCCGCTCGAACGTGGGAGGCACAGCATGTCAAGGACATCAACGGTAACCGGACAAGTGCGCGGCGATTTACAAGGAGAAGGCTGCCGCGCGTGTCGCGACAAACCCATCGGGACACGTGCTTCTCCTGCTCTTGGATTTCAAATGTCTTGGATTATCGTTGTAAGAATGTTCTGGTCATCGCCCTCGCTTCCTTCAGTGCGACTCGGGGTGCAGGTAACATTCTGCGCCCACCGAGATTAGCAAGTGTTAATAATATACATGGGTATTTTGATGTAGCAAATAGTAGCAGTGTGTGTATTATAAATAAAAATTAAAAACTATAGTTGGTTTAGTTCATTGTAATTTTTTTGTACATGTCTTTCACAAGCTTAGGTACATCCTTGGGTACATGTAACCATATTTTCATCAGAGTTTATGAAATGTTAATTCTTAACAAACAGTTTAAATTATTCTTCATCTATAAACATATTAAGATGTAAGTTTTATGTTAATAGTATGCTCAATAGTCAACAGAGCGACACGTTTCACGTTTTGCAATTTATTAGGCATGTGTTATAAACATAAATAAATTAAAAAAGTACAATTATGAAATATACGTCTAGCAAATCTATGGCATAGGCACAGATCAGGCAAGGAATTTTTAACATTATATGTGGTGTAATGGGTTTTAGGTATGGCGAAAAGACGCTGATAGCCAAGTTCATAGATGTAAGGTGTGCGTTACCAGAGAAAAAACTAAATGTAAATGTAATTAGGAAAGAGAGAAAGAAACCAAAAATAATAATATTCGATGTGAATAAAAATAAAGAAGATGAAGAATTTAAGGAAGAAATATACCAGCAAAACTTTATAGAAATCACAAAGGAAGAATTTAATAGAACATGCAACATCCTTTTTAAAACTAAACCGAAGAACAACGTAAAAAATATAATAATGGAAGTAATTTTACAAATTTATGGGAAAATAGGGTACAGACCAAAAATATATTGTGACTGGAAAGTTCATAACACAAAGGAATGCGGTGTTCAAAATGTTTAAGATATGGTCACACGAACAAATAGTGCAGGTGACAAAACAGTACATGCGGCAAATGCGTGGAAGAAGGGCATTCAGAAATAAACTGTAGGAAAAAGGGTGAAAAATGTATAAATTGTATAAGAGCAAAAAAGGATTTACAATATACAAATCACACAGCAAAATATATAAAATGTCCAATACTTAAAATGCAAAAGAAGGATTAAAAAAGGAAATAGACTGTGGAGAATTATATAAAAATGAATGATAATAGTACAACAGAATCTACAAAAATGCAGAATCAATACGGTAAACATAATAGAAGAAATTATTAGCAAAGGCATAGGTATAGCACAATGACAAGAACCTTATACATACGAGGGAAAGTTAATGAACGTCGACAATAATTGGAACGCGATGTATAGTCGATCGGAAGAGAGGATTTTGACGACTACCATATGCCATAAAATTATAGAATATATAATGATAAGTCAATATTCAAATAATGAAATAGTAACAATAAAGGCATTTATAAATAACAAATAAATTAATATAATAAATGTATACTGTGCACCATCCAAAGATATACAAATCAGTCTAAATAAAATTAATAAGATAATGGAAGAAGATAAACAAACAAACACCATAATAGCTGGAGACTTTAATGCTAAGTCACCGATCTGGTTTTCTAAGAGAAGAGATACAAGAGGAGAAAAACTTGAAGAATTTATGAATAGAAAGAACATGAATGTTCTAAATACAGAAGGCAATATCAATACATACGATTCAATACACGGGGAGGAGAACATTGATGTAGCGTTTACAACTGATGAAGTATACAAGGACTGTAAAAACTGGACAGTAGAACCCAGTATTAGTGATCACAACAAAATAAGCTGGGTATGGACAATGTGATATAAAATTTAGCAGATAAGACCAAATTGTTGCACAAGGAAGTATCGAAGAAAGAATATCCATGTTAAGAATAACAATAACAGAGGCATGTAGTCAAAAAACAAGAACAGTGGTAACCAAGATAAAAGGAAGAAACGTGTGGTGGTGGAATCAAGAGCTAAGGAAAATGAAACAGATCGTAAGAAGAAAGAGTAGGATCTATAGGGGATGTTGTCCATGTGAGGCTAAAACGGTTTATTATAAGGAAGAATGCAAAAGGGAAAGGAAATTATACAAAACAATAATTAGAAACAACATGATCAACCAATGGATAGAATTCGTTAAAAATGAAAGTAGAGAAAATATTTGGAATGTGCCAAATAAAATGGCAAGAAAGAAAATAAATAAATATGAGAAGATAGGGACAATATTTAACGAAGGAAAATATACTAAAGGCTTGAAGGAGACTTATATTACATTGATAAACAAATTAATACCAAGTAAAAATATAGATACAGATATAGATGAAGATATAGTCTTGGACAGGAATGAGGAAGTCATTGGTGAGACTAGAAAAATAGAGATGGATGAGTTAGAAACGGCAATAAGAAATAGCGGATTAAAGAAAGCACCAGGAAAAGATAACATCACAATAGAAGTCGTAAGGGAACTCTGGGAATAAATAAAAGAAGAAATCTTAGATATAATGAAAATTTGTCTAAGTAAAGGAATCGTCCGGAAAGAATGGAAATCGGCAGCTGTTGTAATTCTATATGAGGGTAACAACAAACCAAAAGAAAGTCCAAGTTCCTATAGGCCCATGTTTGTTGCCGATTTTGGGAAAGTTACTTAAAGGAATCATCCTTAATAGAATAACAATTCAAACAGAAAGAGTCCTCAATAGATATCAGTTTGGTTTTAGAAAAAATAGATTAACAGAGAATGCATTATATACAGTATTGGACATAATTATCAAAATAGACACCAAATATGTACTTTTAATTTTAATAGATATTAGTAAAGCATTTTCCACTTTGGACTGGAACGGAATAAGAAGAATAATAACACAAATAAAAATTGGAACAAAAGAGAAGAATTTACAACTGGATTACTTCAAGGAAAGAAGTATTGGGTACTATAGCGATTTTATAACATACGTAAATGAGATGAACAGAGGATGCCCACACGGCTCGGTATTGAACCCGTTAATATGGAATTTAGTATTTAATGAGTTCTTAAACATATAAAATTGTAGTAATGCTGAGAAAGTAGCATTTGCAGATGACTGCCTGATATTCATCGGAGATAACAATATGAGAGGTGTTGAATTAAGGGCTAATAAGGAAATGAAAAAAATTAAAGACATGGGTGGAAAATAATGGATTGGAAGTAGCGATCGACAAGACAGTTGGAATAATCGTTAAAAGTAAAATGGATTCAAGACCACCAGTAGTAAAATACCACAATAAAAACATAAAAATAATCAAACAAACCAGATATATAGGGGTAACAATTGACAATAGACTTTCATTTGTACCACATATAAATACTTTAACTGAAAAACTAAAAACACTTTGCAACTAAATTAAGTACAAAATCTCGAAATATACCAAATATAGTACGCCTTTAAGAAATATAATACACAAAACAATATTTGTCAGTTCTATAACGTATGGGTTAATAGTTATGGATACGAAGATTTCAAATGTACAAATAGTAAAAAGGTTTAGAGTCTTACAGAGATACATTCTTATAAAGTTACACGAGATGACAGCAACCACATCTTTCTCAGCAGTGGTTATCTTGAATAAGTTACTTCCTATCGATTATATAATATGCAATAAAAATATAATATATAAATTAAAAAATTTACAAAACAAGAAATCAACATATATGATTCAGATTACAAAGGTTTTACCCAAGATAACATAAGATGGATAAATAAGTTGGATGACGGAAAAGGTTTTTAGTATCAAGGAAATCAATAAGTTAGTCTATGAAATTGCATTAGACAATTGAAGAGAAGAATGGGAAAATAAAGAGGATAGTATAGAGATTAGTAATTATATAAAGAATATTAAAGACTGGTATAATAGTAAGGTTTCTATGAGCAATAATATGAAGAAATTCATAAGTGGACATGGACAGTTCAAGAGTTATTTAAAACGAATACATAAGGTAAATGATGATATTTGTGTGACTGCGGAAATGGCGAACAGAACAGTTACCACGTTTCGTATTTATGTAAAATGTTTGTAAAGGAGAGAGAAGAATTAAGAAGAATCTTAATAAGAAAAGAAGAGCAACTGCCACTGGTAAAGCACAAAATATATGATGAAGAGGTATATAAGGATATATAGAAGTTTGTTGATGATATATACTTAGTAGTCAAGACCATACATTATGACATGATAGATTAGAGTAGGATTAATAAGGGGGACAGAGCAAGTAGTTGATGGCCCTGACAGGCGAGGCCAGTGGGGCGCACAGTTAACTGGACAAGGGCCCCGGTAGCGCCACGCTTGCTGGCGAGGCTGTCAGGGAACAATGAAAACCTTGTTTTGGAGTGGGTAAAAAGATAGGAATTTGATCTTGACTACGTTAGAGTGAATTTTAACATAGCATTGTATGATGTAGTAATGTATGGTTGTAAAAGGGTAATATGTTTTTATTCTGTAATTTTATCCTGTTCTTTTATATTATTAATATTTTACAATATTTGATATTACTGTAAGAGAACCATAGGAGTGAGTAAAGGGTCTGGGTGACAGCCTCTCCGTGGCTCCCCGTGTCAACTGGCAAAACCAGGCTAACAGTCACTACTCCCTCCTGCGGAGATTCCCAAGTGTTTAAACATATAAAATTTTAATTAGATAATGGTTTTAATATGTTGAGATGATATGATTTTTAAGTCTTTTTGACTGCTCTTTTTTAATTGTCATGAAGAGATGATTTTAAACTATGATTTTATTGTTGAAAGGTTTAAGCGTTGCCATGGCGGTGTGGTGTTCATTAACGGTATATAAAGAAAACTATATATATTATTAATATTTAGAAATGTATAAAAATAATAGATAGATGCAAAGAGGGAAACCCGGAGGGCCTTATGGCTAAGAGGGTTATACGCACTATTAATATTAATGTTGCTCTCTTCTATAGGTTTCGTCGCGAGTCTCCAACAAAAGATTTGCGATCCTTTCCAGGCGTTCGCTGCAGATATCCAATATGTCCTTGCAAGCAATCGTTTTGAATATCCGTTTACTTCGCGAGGTGGGAAATCGAGGTAGCGAATGTATTCTCTACGGATTCTTAAAGCACATTTAATTTCTCTTCATTTTGTGCAGATGCCACATTTAATCTGTCGGTAATTTGTCGTTGAACACTCGTTGCATGCTCGTCCATTGCCATCAAACCGCGAACGATCTCGGTCTTCACATGATCTATCTTCGCCCCGGGCTTGGACAAGTAAATGTGAACGAATTTACTCTGATTATTGCGTAATTCCGAGATTAAGACATTTCCAGTTTCTAGGCGAAATGTTTAGTCGCAGCATCATCGGATCGTTCGGGATCACCATCATTTCGAATTATTCTTCTACCAGCATCGCAAGTTCCATCGATTATTGGTACGAGACATTCTCCATCTTCGTTTTTCTCAAGCCGCAACTTGAGGATACTCTGGCTGAATTTCAATATGCTGTAACTCACTTTCGACAGTCTATGATGAACTGATCGAATTTATGTCGGTACATGCCATTATATATAGGCCAGTCTTTAACGATCACCAAAAATTCGTATGTATCTTCCCAGCACAAAGAACACAGGTGCTTGAAATCCGATAATGTCACGTCCGTATTGATGTGGTCGTCATAAACGTGTCACAAATTCATATCGTCCATGCGAAACAGAACCAACACAATATCATTATCGCGAAGCAGTTGTTTGGGTGTACTCGAATAAGACTGGCCAAGGTACATGCAATCCACATTCGCATGTACCTAAAGTATTTCTGGATGCAAGTATGATTCTTACATGACACATCGTCTAAAATAAACACAGAGTTTGGCAATGCTTCGCTCGGTGAAACGATGGCTTCATTATCGCTGCAAGGGAAATAGCATAGGTCATCCACAGCGTGTAGTACTAGGGCCAGTCACTGATATTTCAGATACTGGAGCGATTTGGAGTGCAGTTACATGTTCTTGAACCTAACACCAATCTCTTCTTCCAGTAGACTGAGTAGGACACACGTCTTGCCACAACCCGATGGTCCGCAAATCAATCCTCTCACAGTATTAGGCAACACCACGCAGTGAGAGATATCTTCATCTTCAGCATGAATGCATGTGCGTAGAGCAACACCTTGTTTGACGATCTGTAAACTGCATTCTTCTGTCTCTTTCACATCATACATTGGATGTGGAGTAGGAGGAGGATGTAGCATAAACCAGTCTGTTGATGACATTAAGCACATTTTCTTGGTCATATAATGCCTCTTCAAATTATCACTCAGAGTAAACTGCCTCTGGCAGAGTTTGCACTGAAATTTGGCTCCCCGTGTCAACTGGCAAAACCAGGCTAACAGTCACTACTCCCTCCTGCGGAGATTCCCAAGTGTTTAAACATATAAAATTTTAATTAGATAATGGTTTTAATATGTTGAGATGATATGATTTTTAAGTCTTTTTGACTGCTCTTTTTTAATTGTCATGAAGAGATGATTTTAAACTATGATTTTATTGTTGAAAGGTTTAAGCGTTGCCATGGCGGTGTGGTGTTCATTAACGGTATATAAAGAAAACTATATATATTATTAATATTTAGAAATGTATAAAAATAATAGATAGATGCAAAGAGGGAAACCCGGAGGGCCTTATGGCTAAGAGGGTTATACGCACTATTAATATTAATGTTGCTCTCTTCTATAGGTTTCGTCGCGAGTCTCCAACAAAAGATTTGCTATCCTATCCAGGCGTTCGCTGCAGATATCCAATATGTCCTTGCAAGCAATCGTTTTGAATATCCGTTTACTTCGCGAGGTGGGAAATCGAGGTAGCGAATGTATTCTCTACGGATTCTTAAAGCACATTTAATTTCTCTTCATTTTGTGCAGATGCCACATTTAATCTGTCGGTAATTTGTCGTTGAACACTCGTTGCATGCTCGTCCATTGCCATCAAACCGCGAACGATCTCGGTCTTCACATGATCTATCTTCGCCCCGGGCTTGGACAAGTAAATGTGAACGAATTTACTCTGATTATTGCGTAATTCCGAGATTAAGACATTTCCAGTTTCTAGGCGAAATGTTTAGTCGCAGCATCATCGGATCGTTCGGGATCACCATCATTTCGAATTATTCTTCTACCAGCATCGCAAGTTCCATCGATTATTGGTACGAGACATTCTCCATCTTCGTTTTTCTCAAGCCGCAACTTGAGGATACTCTGGCTGAATTTCAATATGCTGTAACTCACTTTCGACAGTCTATGATGAACTGATCGAATTTATGTCGGTACATGCCATTATATATAGGCCAGTCTTTAACGATCACCAAAAATTCGTATGTATCTTCCCAGCACAAAGAACACAGGTGCTTGAAATCCGATAATGTCACGTCCGTATTGATGTGGTCGTCATAAACGTGTCACAAATTCGTATCGTCCATGCGAAACAGAACCAACACAATATCATTATCGCGAAGCAGTTGTTTGGGTGTACTCGAATAAGACTGGCCAAGGTACATGCAATCCACATTCGCATGTACCTAAAGTATTTCTGGATGCAAGTATGATTCTTACATGACACATCGTCTAAAATAAACACAGAGTTTGGCAATGCTTCGCTCGGTGAAACGATGGCTTCATTATCGCTGCAAGGGAAATAGCATAGGTCATCCACAGCGTGTAGTACTAGGGCCAGTCACTGATATTTCAGATACTGGAGCGATTTGGAGTGCAGTTACATGTTCTTGAACCTAACACCAATCTCTTCTTCCAGTAGACTGAGTAGGACACACGTCTTGCCACAACCCGATGGTCCGCAAATCAATCCTCTCACAGTATTAGGCAACACCACGCAGTGAGAGATATCTTCATCTTCAGCATGAATGCATGTGCGTAGAGCAACACCTTGTTTGACGATCTGTAAACTGCATTCTTCTGTCTCTTTCACATCATACATTGGATGTGGAGTAGGAGGAGGAGGTAGCATAAACCAGTCTGTTGATGACATTAAGCACATTTTCTTGGTCATATAATGCCTCTTCAAATTATCACTCAGAGTAAACTGCCTCTGGCAGAGTTTGCACTGAAATGACATATTTGAATATGTGATACATCCATACTGTTCCAAGTCTAGAATGATACTGATAAAATGTATAAAAGGAATGTATTTATAAGTTTTTGGGTCAGTTCACCATGATTTCTCTAACAGGCAAGACCTTATATGGAAATGGGATAATCGCTACGTCGATAAAATTTATCATTCGAGCTGCACATTCCTGAATACAAGTTCTGCTGGCCAGGAACGAAGCTAGCTAAAAGGCTGGTATGTGGTGACATGGGTATCAATGCACTTGACGAAGCATGCAAGCAACATTACATTGCTTACTTCATGAACAAGGTTCTACAAGCTCGGCACCAGGCATACAAGATACTTGCGGAAAAAACCAACGAGATAAGAAAATTGTCAGATACTAGACTTGGTGAAAAAATAGCAGCGTAGGGCGTTTATAATGCCATGCGGGCCAAAGTGAAGATGTGCATGGGTGCAAAGAGCAAGCGAAAGGCACAAGTGAAAAGAAAAGTGGTGAAAAGGGAAGAAAAGCATGCAAGACCAACAAAACATCTACCAGCGGATTTTTTCCACTACTTTTGCCTGCACTCGGAGCCCTCTGGCGCCTAATCGGAGCTACGAGCAATATCATCTAAGCCACCAATACAGCATAAAACGAATGGAAGCAGTTGCCCAAGGCCCAAAAACACAATGTAAATATGGATGCTATCGCCATGGGTAAAAAAATGGCCTAGGCCTCTACCTAAGGCTATAATACCCAGTGAGAGGCGGAGGTGTGCAAAAGCGATGCAACAGGAAGAGGCGGTAATGTAATCTCTACCACAGTTGCCGCTCATAAATAACGGATGTGGAACTGTTTGCACGAAAATTGAAAGGCCTCATTTTCATGGAGTGTTCATGCGAGATGCTTTGCCACCTGAACCCAAACGTGAAGAATGTGCCATACTCAACCTGGACACGAAGCCGGGTCAGAATGCACTGGGAAACTTATGTCGAACATGGCAAATGTACAGACTACTATGGTAGTTTCGTTCATTTGCATCCTCCACCCGAACTGCGCACATACCTGAAAAATTACAAACTTACTTACAACTACGAGATGAAGCTGATGCTGAAAACATGGAACTGCGGACACTTGTGTCTTCGCTTCCTTGTTCGTTCGTACAAGTAATTAAATAAATTGGCTATACATGGACCTGAAACCATCAGTCATGTCGATAATGCTTACCTTGATAGGTCGTAATTATTAGCTGCATGCTGTACACTTTCCTCCACTCGATCAGGAGGGGGAATGGTAATTTAGTTTAGTCGATTTTCAAATTTACAATGCGATACTGAACATCGATGAGAAAAACTGCAAGATGTATCTCATGAAAAGGGGTAATATCTCCCGCGAGGTAACATTGCTCGTTGGCTCTTATGAAGTAGACAACATTGCAAGGCACATCGAAGATTTGCTGTCTCCTGACACAGAATTCGAACTATGTGGGAATTCTAATACTCTAAAGAGCATCATCAGATGCAGTGAAGATATTGACTTTACATAACTGGATTCCATTGGAACGATGCTGGTGTTCGAGCCACGCATATACAAAGCTGGAAAAATCCACGAATCGTTGCGAACTGTAAATATCTTGCCTGTTAATGTGATACGAATAAACTGCAATTTGGCGAATGGTCATAAACTGGTCATGCACCACAAAGCATCATTTATGTTCTGGTCGTTGCGCTGAGAGCACACGAGGTGGTAGTGAAGATCTTGACCCGCATTGAGAGTTGGAGAACTTTTGCAATGAAGAATTCACACTATGCTTGCATTTGAAAAGATAAAATAAAACAAAGCAGAATATCAAACCTGCAATCAGTATGCCGCAGGTCACCAAGGTGTTAACACATGCCAACTAGATTTTCTTTGCAGTCTTGGCTTCGTGGTCGATCGCCATGAAAGATTACATAAACATCGACGAGTCGGTCGTTTTTGAAGACAGCATCACTAAAGTGGAACATCACACATACCAGCCATTCTTGATTGGGCCATACACATTACCATCGGAAGTTCGGATAGCGGTCCAACACCAAGATATCTGCACTCTTCCTTGTCAGTCATTCCTGCGATTCAGGGGGACACCGATGAAATAAGAAGGATCCAACTTGTCATCGATGAAAATAACCAGCAATGGTATTATCCACCTCATCGATCGCATCAGACATTTGCTGAACGGTGTCGAGGAAGATAAGACAAAGGATGTTGGCATAACGACCATGATCAAAAATTACCTGTCGCTTATGCCGAACGAGCTGTCTGCGGCCAAGATGGCAGGCTGGAGGATAGAAGATGACTACAGTGTTCTTATATACCTGGAGGGAAATTTGAGGTCTGCATTCCTTTAGCGATGCTGCTGGGATTCGCTGAAAAATACAAATGGATTATATTAATACGAAGCAGGAACTGGTACTTCTCCTAGCCAATATGAACACAGATACCATCGTGGGTATGTGGGAAATACTGAAGACTGTGGAACTGAATGGTCTATCGAATGGATACTGCCTCATGTTCAGCTAGGTACTACTGAATGTATCAATATGGAGAAGAATGCGGAAGATGGCAAAAACCTATATGTGGCTTTCCGGTCTTGGAGTCTCGAGACCTACCCCGGACTGCCCTCGAGCCATCGCATGAACTGGATGGTGAAGTCCAGGTTTGCCACCGAGAAACCGAGGTATATCATCGTTGGGCTGCATAAAGGAAGACAGCACAATGTGAGTGTGAGCCATTTGTAGTTCGACACATGT